>JAACJT020023135.1:0-25736 GCA_009936485.2 Gymnarchus niloticus | reverse complement strand
TTGCCACTGTCGCCTTTGGCTTACTCTCTGGGGACTGTGGGCCCGGGACTATGTAAAGCGCTCTGTGACCGCGCTCCATGTTAAAAGCGCTATATAAATAAAATTGAATTGAATTGAATTGAATATGTAGGTTACCTGTGGGGTTTTATTATTGCAGTCCTGGTCAGTGTTAACTGTACCTGCCCCAAACTTTTGGCACATTAACCCAGTACCCAATGGGAAGCAGCTTCCTGTATCAAACCTTATAAATCTAGCCACATCTTTCAAATCTTCCTACTGAAATATGTAAGGCTGGTAGTTCCAACATGAGATTATACCTCTTTGGGCCTGCATCATATCTCATTTAAAGGTAAACTGTCAAGGTAGCTCTCATGGGACAGGATTCACAAATTCACTCTGGCATGTCTGTTAGTACTACCACAACTCTCACCAAGTGAGAAGTAGCTCACAAGCCCATTCTCACAGGCATTCTGATTGTGAATTCAATGCCTTTCTTTCTCTCCTCTTACTCTTTTCTAAACCCAACTTATACATAATCCTGATCAAATTCTTTGATCTGAGAAATGTTCTACAGTATATGCCTGCATGGTGGCATACAGCTAGAGGAGGATGGGCTTTCCCCTTGAGTCTGGTTCCTCACAAGGTTTCTTCCTCCTGAGGGAGTTTTTCCTTGCCACTGTCACACTTGGCTTACTCTCTGGGGACTGTGGTCCCAGTACTATGCAAAGTGTTTTGTGACAATGCTCTGAGTCAAAAGCACTATATAAATAAAATTGAATTGAACAAAATTGAATACATGCGTGTGTTTGGTCTCATTTTAATGGCCTTAAAACGATAAAGATTGATTTTCTATTGCTAGTTTTCCAAATGGCTATCAGACTGTTCATATGCAATAAGCAGTTGAAGGCTGGATGGCTAGATGTTAAAAAAATCCATTTTAGTTAACTTGTGTTATTACCCTATTTAATGGGACACACTCTCTTTATCTGTTATTTAACGGAGGTCCACAGGACAGCTGTGGAGCCACTTTGTGGCAAAAGCTCCTGCATGGTACTGTGTTTTTCAGCATCTTAAATGACTTTTTTTTTTTCAATTAATGTCTCTTTCTACACCTGGGTATGTATTACTCTGACCCCTTGTACTGTTTTGTGTGCTCGGTATGGATATACGTAGCCAAGTGGCCACTTTAGGTAGATTTTAGTGCTTTGCTATAAATTGTAAATGATGTATAATATGTGAACAGAGTAAATAAGTTGATTAGTTATCGCTTTTGTGGAATTATTTTTAGTAGATTACTCAGCAGTGATGTTACTGCAATTCCTGACCATAATTAGTATACACCAGAGCACTACAGTAAACACATAGAGTGTTATGATGTATTAACTCTTGCTTTCTGATTCATCTCTTGGGTTGGTCAAATTAAACTGTGGGTGAGTGACTGCATAACATTATACAGTGATTAACTCATGCTGACTCTGAATTGAGTCAATCAGACACACTAAATTTCTTTAGTCCCTGAGCTGATTAAAAACACTGACATTGTACCACTTTGTTGCTGCCCTACGTACCCTGAACTGAGATCCAGCTGGTTTAATGTAGATGTTCACATGTGAGATGTAATGAATTTGTTTTTACGCTAAACTAGATAGCTAGATGTTGATGCTAGATTTAGACATTTTATTTTACAATAGCTTCAATACTCCATCCATCCATTTTCTAACTGTGAATCCTAGTCATGGTTGTAGTGAATTTTAATTCTGCATATTTTTTGTAAAGTTGCTTAGTTATACAGTAATGAACAGGTATTTTTGCATGATACTAGTCGTGGCAATTATACACTTAATAAAAAAATAAAAAGCCTATATAAATGAAATTGAATTACAAAAAAAATCCCACAAATGTGTTCAAAGATGTGATGTCACACCCCTGTCCTCTGTTTCCTTGTTCCTCACCTCTGTTGTCTGATTGCATTATTCTCTACTTGGTTACCTTGTTATCCCACTGTACTTTAAAAACTGGCCATCAAGGACCTGGTCATTTGACTGTTGTCAGTGCTCCACGCCAGCTCTGCTCCTTTGGACTAAGCCTTGTTTTTTGGCCCGACTGCCATAGTACTTGCCTGTATCAGTGACTGGAATACTGCAGTGGGGAGCTTAGAAAGACCCAGCTCTAGGAGGTAGGGGTGCTCGGGTGTAGAGGTAGGTTGCTATGCAACCAGGTACAGAACAAGGAAACCAGGCAACAGAGGGGAGAAGTCAGGAAATGTGGAACAGGACTGTAACAGTGTGTTATCAATTACACGCTATTCACGACCTGACGGTTAGATAGTCACTTGGTATCCTGTGATTAAGTGGAGAGAAATTATCAAGTACTGTATCTTGGTAAAATTAGGTTATACTGTAAGCAATTAACTTAAGAAGCCCAGCACACAGAAACAGAAAAGCACAGGGGATTGTCAGGAAAATAGCGATGTTCTAAAAAAAATCTAGAAAATGAAATGGAAAATAGCATGAAATAAACTGATAAAAACAAATAGCTATGGAATTTTAAGAACAAAAACTCTGCGTCACCCCAAGCCTAATGTCATGTTCTTGTAAATGTAATGATAGCTGTAGAAAGCTTTTGCATTTAATGATGAATAGACATTTTGGCAGCAACTGAGAACATGATTTTTCCATCCAACAGTTCACCATTAGCTGGATATTTTTACTAAATATGGACATGTTATGATATATCTGGGTGAAATGTGGCTCTGTGGGTTGGGTGTCTGTGCTTGTGACAGTGACTGGAAGGTTACCTTTTTGATTCCAACTGCTAGTAAACTTTTCCGTATCACCACTGGGTACTTGAGCAAGGCCCTTAACCAGAGAATTGCTTCAGGGATGCTGGATAAAAGACTGATCTTGCACTTTGACCCAAAACTTTGCTCGCAGCTGTATGTCTAAGTCTTTCTGACATGGGTGGAGCTAAGGGGTAGCCAGGGGTGGCCGGCGCCCCCCATTTGTCAAGCATGGTCATCCTTTTAGCCATCCTTCAGGCCATCACAGTATTATTATTTTCATTTGTATTCAATGTGATTACCAATATGAAGTGAACGCCATGGTAAAACTCACCTTGATATGCTAGTTTGATTAATGGAAAGCCCACTACAATTGTGCTGCCTAGTTTAAGTTCACTTCCATCATTGCCTAAAGCAAAGGACCAATATTTTGCAAGAACAAGACAGTTTTGTAAGTTAACGTAGCTCACCACCAGAAACAAACACTTGAACACATATTGGTCGAATTTTTAACCTCCAGATATCTGATCTAATGCTATTGTCAGAGCAGTGTAAAGCGTGTAAAATTAACATCATATATGTCTCACACAGACCTGAAAAATGCATCCCTGGAAATCTTCACCTGTCTACTTTAAAATGTGTCCTTTCCCAGTTAAAAATAATCTGTTTTCATGAAATACATTTAAATTACAACATACTCTTTAAGTGTGCAACAACTGTAAATAACTCCCCGTGTTTATATCAGACACACATAAAAAAATGTGATTATATGCCATAAAATGTATACACCCCAATGTTCCCATATATACACAACAAACAAAAAGTCCATTTTTATATGATATTTTTACAGCCTCAAATCAAAAAAAGTTGGGACGGTATGGAAAATGCAAAAAAAACCCCAAAAAAACAGTGATTCTTAACTTACTTTGACTTTTATTTCATTGCAGACAGTATGAACCCAAGATATTTCATGTTTTGTCTGGTCAACTTAATTTCATTTATTAATATACATCCATTTCCACATTTCCATTTCCATACCGCCCCAACTTTTTCTGATTTGGGGTTGTATTATCTGGACGTCAAAACTGCAAACAAGACTCACAGAGCATAACAGTGTCGTATTTTGTTTTTGAAACATTTATAGGTTCAGAGGTGATCCTTTCGTACAACCAAACTTGCCAATGTTTCCAAGGATACCTCAGGTAGATTGAAAAAGATGTTTTTAAACTGAATGCTTCATTGATATTGTCATTGCTCACTCGTTGGCACTCCTACATTTTCACAGTCATTTTGAACTGCAGCATTATTTTTTGGATATGTGTACAAGTGTCAGGCAAGGATGTTTTATCTTTCTATATACCCTTTTACTTTCAGAGAGCAAAAATACTCCAAAAACTGCTACATTTGAAACTCGTATGTTGCAATAAGAGGCCAGCACTCAGGCAAACATTTATCTCATCAGTTTTTGGATGTAAAAACATGTTTTACTGAGTAATCTCAGCTTAACATAATTATTCCATTGAATGTTTCACCTTACAGTTACAATCTACTAATTTGATTAGGTAAGGATTAGGATTAGGAAAGGAATTTGTTTTAGAAATACAAAGATAGGTAATGACCACTTAAATGTTTAATTGAAGACAAAACATGGGTTTTTTAGTACATGCATGCATACTGTTAATTTAGTTTTTGAGATTCGATTATATTTCTTTGTTTCTTTTACCATATACAGTATATTAGGACTATATAACAAAGAAGTTCTAAGATTCTGTTTAAATCTGCCACAAAAATGTATATTACAGAAGCATGTATTTTTGAAAAATGTGTTTTCCTTGGAAATGGTTATCGAAACTTCTTGTAGCCTAAACTATTATCTGTGGTACTTCTATACAACAATACATTTTCCAAACTGTTTGCAGTTACATGAAATCAGTTTATTACAGAATACTCAGTGAGACAGGAATGAGATGGTAAACTCATTTACTGGGAATCACAGGAAGACTACAGACTACAGGACTAGGACAGATTGCAATCAAGATACAGGGGGAACAATGACAGAACATGGGGAAATAAACCGATGGGAAAGTATAGTATTGCAAATGAGATGATGAACATTGGGTGGACAAGGGGAGAGCACATGCCACATGGCAGTTCATAGCTGAACTTGCACCCTCTGGCAGCTGCCCCCTCCTATGACCAGCTTCCAGACAGGTGGGTCCTGTCCAGGTGGTCATCAATGAGGGAATGGTCGAAGACGTAGTAGGCTGGGATCCAGGACCAGTCATCTGGGATTCTGGGAGGCCCATGATAAAATCAATAGCTTGGTGGCCTTTGAGGAGCCAGAAGAGGATGAAGTTCCTCGGCTGAAGAGGTTTTGTTAGGTCAGGTCCTGGTGCAGGTGGTGTAAGCTGCCACAAATTCCTGGACCTCCAGAAACTGAACTGTCTGTAAAGGGTGTCAATTCTGATGTTCTTAGACCCAGGACAGTAAGTGAGGATGAAGTTAAACTCCTTAAAAAACAGGGCTCACCGGGCCTTCAGTTGCTTGGCACTCTGTACTGCTAACAGGTTACCATGATCCATCCCAACCTGAAAATGTTGTTCTGCTCCCTGTAACCAGTAATATCATTCTTCCAATGCTCATCAAATGGCCAGGAGTCATTGAATGCCTCTCTACGTAACGCTGCTCCACCGGAAAGAACTTGTAAGAAAAGAAGGCACACGGGCACATCTTACCCGCCCCATGCTGAAACATAACAAATTCTGCTTCCACATTAGAAACATCAACCTGCACCAAAAAGGGACAGTTGGGGTTTTGGTGGTGTGGCAGTGACTTCAGAGTACAAGGAAGCACAAACTAACCCTGGTGACCTGGGTCAGCAAAATGGTGACCGTGTTACAATCACAGATAAAGTTACAGTAGAAATTCAGAAATTCTCAAAACTAAGATAGTCCTGGAGCTGCCAGACTGTAGAGGGTTGTGGCCAATCCAGCACAATGGAGACCTTAGCAAGATTCATAGTGATGTCTGCGGGTGAAACCATATACTACAGAAAGGCGGTGGTGGTGGTCACATGAAACACACTTCTCCACCTTGTAATATAGCCAATGATAGCATAATAGTTCTAAAACAGCGTAGACATGCGAGACATGATTGACAAGACAACTGGAGAAATAACGAGTATATTATCGAGATAAAGCAAACCGGTTCCTGCAGTCACGGAGGACAAAATTCATATAAGCCTGGAAGATAGCTGGACTGTTAGAAAGCCCAAAAGGGATAACTAAATATTTGTAATGCCATCTATGTGCTATAAAAGCATTCTTCCACTCATCTCCTTTCTGGATCTGGAATCAAATTATTTGTGCTCTGTAAATTGAGTTTCATAAAAACACAGCTGCCCGGTAGTATCTCGAAGGTATTCATCAATTGGAGTGGAAACCTCTTTTTGACCGTAATCCAGTTTACCCCCAGATAGTTGATACAGAGCGGAGATCACATCCATCTTTTTAACATAGTAAAATTTGGCTGAAGTAGAAGAGATGGAAGGTCAGATGTGGCCATTATAAGAAGTGCATTTGTGATAGAATACTGATCAACCTAGCCAGTTTCAAATGTTCGTCCATCCAAGGCATGGATGTGGAGGGGCTAAACAATGGTCTGCTATGGGATCCAGAAGCAAAGAGGTACTAGTTCCCAATCGAGGAAGCTGCTGGTGGCCCCAGAATCAAAGAAAGCTGGCAACTCCATGGCCCCATCCAGCCAGTTCAGTCAAGTGGAGAAGATGAAGCAGTTGTCAGTCTCACCCAGTGAGTGAACCGCTCCCATAAGGGATCCCTGGGATTCTGACAGGAGATGGTGTTTCCTGTACAAACCAGGCGGGATAAACTGCAGTGTCCAGCTCTCCATCAGCAACGAAACAGGCCCCTGTGCATCCGCTGTTCTCTTTCCTAGCCTGACAGGGGTATGTGACCCAGCTGCATGGGTTCAGAAGGAGACAAGGATGCTCTGTCGTTCAGCTGGGGAATGGAGGTGCTGACAATAGATTTAGAGTTGACCTTCTCAGGTATGAGTAGACAAATTTTTTGATGGGATTGCCTCTTCCTGATCCAGTTCTCGATCCAGATCGCTACTGCTATCAGGGACTCTGGATCCTCTTGCAACCTATGAGGTCCTTGATGGTTTCATCCATGCCATGATGGAAGTAAGTAATGAGGGCCTCTTAGTTCCATTTTGTCTCAGCCACGAGGCTTTAAATCTTGACTGAGCAGTCGGCAACTGATCATGCTCCTTGACATGGATTGAACAATTGAGATCCCTAACAGGATAGTTAAAGGCCCGCTTGAACACCACCAAAAAGGTTGACCAAGCGGTACATAGATCTGACCAGTGGTCAGATGCCCAGATACAGAGGATGCCCAGATAAGAACCCTTCCTGAGAGTACCAACATGATGCATGCTACCAAGAAACAGGGGGTCGACTTGACACTCAGTGTGAATGGGTGGAGTCACTGTTGTATCGGTCTGGGTGGGGAAGGTTCCACAGGTTCCACTCTGGGAAGAGGTAGGGGTTGTCCAGAGGTCCAGATGCTTTGGCAAGGGCTGACCTTAGACTCTGCATATCCTGTGCCTGACTCTGGATGGTGTGGCTCTGGGAGGCACTGGTCACCTGAAGGTCCTGCAATATTGACTGCAGAGTAGTGATTTCTGCCAGGTCTGCTACTGGTTCTGTCATTGTCTCACTGGGAATACAATACACAATGCTGTACATACTGTCGGGGGCTGGCCCGGCCCTCTTTGGTCGCATGCCAGCGTCCTGCCACACCAATTGCACCTGCTTGCCAACCGCGTGTGTAAGTGGACAGAATTGGCATGCCAATCATGGCTGCCAAACGCTAGTGGTTTAAAGGAAGTGAGGAATCCCTGCATACTAATGCAGTGTATGTCATTTCAGACAGCTTGAAGGGAGTGGCAGGCAAGGGGACTGTGTGACGTCCCCACCGAATGCCCCCCCTTTCCAGCAGATTGACCAGATCGAGCGATTCGCTCTGTGCTGCCTGATGAGAGCGACTACCCTGTACGCCGCCGGACGAAGGTTCCTCAGCACCGGTTGCCCCTTTTCATTTTGTTACTGCTCGACACCGATGTGGCTTTATTTTTTCGTTTGGGGAAATAAAATAACCCTGTCTGACAGCACCCCTTGCCTGGCCTCTGCTCTGTGGCATCTCCAGTCCCTCACAATATACTTTGCAATTGCAGATTATTTTACAAGACTATAAATATGTCAATTTATTAATTTCATGTGCAATATATCATGTAATGCAATCACTCAGATTCAGGTCTTTTGAAATACAAGAAAACTATTATCATAGATGTCCAGTGATTTAAGTACCTCTTGATCCATTCCTATATCCATTCTAGACTTCCTTTTTGGTTTGCCTAAAACTTTTCTTTTTTTTTGTAATGATTATTTTCAAAGACCTTATTCATCTTTTATTCAAAGACAATGACCATATGTTTTGGTGACCTGGTGAACTGCATTTGGGGACACACATAACTCAATTACAGCTTAAGGCTCTTGGAACAGTTTATAAGTAAGAAATTCATAAATAAACCCTCCCCTAAAAAATAAAGTGGGAATGTAACCTCTGTTTCATCATCCTAAAAGCAATGAGTCTTTCTAGGGAGTAATTTAGGAGTACTTATGTGGCACTGTGGCATATGGCTTTGTAAAATGATAAAAAAAACTTAGGAAACAACTGGGGGTTGTCATCCTCGTAGCCTATTCAAGGACAGTGTTTTGTAAAACCAGCTCAAGGACAACTCATATGCGCCTGGGAATTCAAAACAAACAATCAAGATTTCATGTGTGGTACATGGGGGTAGGGGGGTAGTGTTCATTTAGAGCTGCCGAGATCAAACTGGCAACATTAATTCATGCTGTACATACTTTTGAATGAAAACACTGGACCTATGCAATAAAACTATAATAAAATTATACATAGTATTATTAAACAAATGCATAATTTCAATATTGAATCATGCACAATTATATGAAGATTATTAAAGTTATTCTTTCAATTTAATTTGATGCAAAGATACTGAGTTGCTATAGAATGAAAAAGGTAAATATCATTAATTAAAGTTATGTAACTAAATTCAGATATAACACATTATTTAATTGGAATGGTTGGTACTAATAAATGCATCAATGTAAAGTAATATAAGCAGTTATATATATAAATATTTCCCTCCAGTAAAAACATCAAACTTGCATCTCAAAATGCCTGAAAAACTTTAATCCCCCCCCCCCCCCACAGAATTGATGAAAGTCATAACATATGAGCCATGTATACAAGTGTCAAACACAAATTTACAAGAGTGGTATAAAACATAACTTATGGCAAGATTAAAATTTCTCTTCACTAGGTAAAACTGAACATCATATCAGAATGACAAATCAAAAAAAATTCAACTGGCAATGTCTTGTTTTAGTCACCACTACATACATGTCATTCTGGGAACCCTGGAAAATTTTAACAACCCAGAACCTGAATATCTTTTTTAAAAACAACAACAGCTTTTTCAGGGCATGTGCAATGTTTCATGCAGTACTTGCATTGAGAGGCAGAATATTGTTTGAGTTTTAAAGCATTCAGTTCCTGGAATATGTTTGGAAATATCTCAAAGGTTCATTGTACAGGTGAAGCTAAGAAAGACAGCAGAAGACTTCTGAATACATTCAAGTGCTGTAATAATGGCCACTGGAAAACATAGCTAGCTCCACATAGTTTCCTACCGTGACACTGAAAAAATGCTGGTCTCATAGTACGTAATAACTTGAATACTTTGCTGAATATTTTATATATCCCAACATAAATTACTTTTCATGGAGCCCGAGGGGGGCATTGGTACAAATAATATTTTGTCAGAATAAATTACAATTAGTGCCTTTAATACGGATGAAAAGTTTCTACAATTTAGTAAAATGGTTCCACAATTTAAACCATATGCTTGAAATACATTAACAATAGTTCAGTTATGAGGTCGAAATGCATGTCTAAAACCTTTGCACAATGACCAATATAAAGGTGGCTTTAAGTAATATGTTTGATATTTGTGATCATTAAAATTCAATAACATTTTCACCATATGATTTACAATAGTAAAACCAAGTGTAAAATGTTTAATTTGGGGTTAGTAATGAGGTATAAATTCATTATTTTGGATATCATTCCCCACAGATTTTATAATCATTTTTGATTTTTGTATATTGAATGAATGTGTGTTCTTTGACATTAGGACTAAATTTCATATACAGTAGTTGAGCATTAGAAAAATCCAAATATTTAAAGCATTAAAATCCAGAGGTTGTGTCACTACTGCCACCTAGTTAAACATTTTTCAGCTGGTTTTAATATTGTAAGTCATGCGGTTGCAACACTATTGAATTTTAAAGATTTAAAAATATTAATGCAAAACACGGTGAAATACATCAAAAATGAAAAGTTTATGTGTCATTTATACCACCTTGTATAGTTTTCACTTGGTTTAAGTATTGCAGGTCACGTATTTAAAATGAGTAGAATTTTAAAGGTTGTGTATATCTGATGAATATCAGCCATCCAATTTAAAGCTGAATTTATATCATTCATTGGGTGAATGTTTTAGGTATACTGTGATGCCAAAACCGAGTCAGCCATGCCCAAATCCTGCCCTGTCTAGCCAGCCAGGCACCACAGACCAGCATTATTGACCACAGCTGATGCTAATTTAGCCACTCCTTTTTAAGTATCCTCTATGTTGCCTTGGCCCACAGTGAGGAATTGTGTTATTCAGCCTTTACTGAGTGTTTGTGATCGCTGTATAAGGGTACCCATGCCTGACCTTTGCTTATTCTCTGACTTTGCCCTTTTACCTAATTTTTTTTTGGATTTGTTTGTCATGCTGATTGCCAATTCTGGATTTCGGCCACTTTTGCCTGTGACCACGGCTATGTGTTTGGATACCCCTTTGGTTTCAGGAAAATATGTCGACTGTGGCCTTGACTTTGCCTGTTATTTTTTACCTGGAATAAAAAACCTGGCTCTGCACTTAAACCACCTCCTATATTCATTATATATGCATTTTGAGCACACGACTGAACAAAATTGTGGCAACATTTTAAGTATTTCAAGTGTAAAAATTATAATTTGTTCCCACTATATGTGTGTGTGTGTGTGTGTGTGTGTGTGTGTAGTCATGCCCCAGCCCAGCCAGCATAGCCAGCCACGCCCACACCCAAACTACTCTAGATCATGAAGGACCTCTCAATGTCACCTGAAGACCTGCTCATTGACATCTACTACTACTGTGAGAAAAGTTCCAAACGAAGAGAAGACCTAAGACAGTTTCAAGAGTTCTGAAATGTTGCCCAGCAGAGAGTACAAAAGCATTGTCCTACATGCTGGCTTTCTTTAGGAAAAGGTTTGGACTATCTGCTCCACCAATGGCTGGCCTTTAGTTCACATATTTGAGTCAATGAGTCATATATTGAGTCAATTAGTGAAAATCAGAAGACTCACAAATGAAAGTCTACACATGCTTTCTCCATAATGTCACACAATATTTTAACAAATTCAGTTTGATTTTCCAAAACAAGGCACCTGTTCTTTTCAAGTTGAATCAGAGTGTAGAAGAGCTCCTGTGTGACCTAGCAAGCAGATTTATTGAGCCAAAGATATTGAGAGAACAGAACATTCAAGAGATAGATGTGAGCAACCCTGAAATTCACTGCCCAGATGAAAAGCTTTTTATTGGGTATCTGACAAGGAGGCAGCTATAAGTGAAGAAGCACAAGAGATGCCCTCTTACAAGTCTAAGCAGTTCTTGAAAGATGCCAGAGGATTCTATATTAGGAGCTTTCAAAAAATATTGGAGAAGTACCCAATCAGTGACCAAATCTTGAAAAATCTGCCAGTGGTCAATGCAGAGAGCCAAGATGAGGTGAATCCCGAGGAGATTTTCCAGATTTCTTAAAAGAGCTATTGCAAAAATAATTGCTTTAAAATTGAGGACACAATTTTGACTAATATATCTCACAATACATTTTTGTAGAATTAACAGGACCACAGAATCATTTTTACAGTGTGTCTGCACGTGGTGCAACTGCTGTCTTTTTCATATCAATGGGTCCATTTATATAGCATGCACATTAGCCTCAAATCGTAAACATTACCCAACAGCTATATTCTTTCACAAATGAAAATGATGCCAGGCAGTTAATCATTCAAAGGCAGGTAGTAAAGTTCTTAATGTCATATTAACTATTCAGAATGTTCCCTGTTATTCAAGAATTCATTTGCAATATTTATTCATTATTATGTTTAAAATATATTACCTGTTTATGTACCAAACCAATAATTAGTCATACAAGAAGTTCATTTAGAACAACCTGGTCTTATGACAGCATCCCATAATACCCTGTGCATCAGTGTTGTGCTGTTGTTTCACAGCTTTATTGTGAAGTGCATTCATCATTATGATAATCTCCATCAATTAAATCAATTACCTAATTTTGTGTGTTACATTACAGCCCCCAAACACATTCCCTATGTTAGAACCAATGTAAAGATAAAAGATTCCAGTAAATTTGAATAGTTTTTACTTAATGTTCATTTTTCATTAAACTGATCTCATAAAACAATTTGACAAAGTCATTACACACATATAGCATGCCAGTGTTGGCAGTCTGCATTCCCTTCCTGGCTGCCTTTTGGGAGGAAGTACTGTCAGTCCAGAGATGACTGGCAGGAAGTCTCCAGAGATGCCCAGGAAGTACCAGTGTAAGCCAAAGTATTCATCTATCCAAATATAAAATGATGAAACTTACAAGTGCTGGAAATTAAGTGGATGTAATGAGGTTAATGTTTTGTAGCTCATAATAGAATTTAGATTCAATGCCTGACCAGGAAACGAATCCCAGGGGTTGGGATGGAAACAACAAAAACAAGAAAGAGCAGAACTGTCACACACACACACACACACACACACACACACACACACACACACACACACACACACACACACACACACCTTTCTGCTTCCAAATTCAGCGACAATCGATACCAGACTTAGAGTGTTTTGAAATGATGCTGAGAACAAAACATAATGTGAGATGTGTATTGGGACAGTTCCTGGCTCTGAATGCCCTGCTTCATTGGTGGTGCTGAAAACTGTCCAATAACCTCTGTTGCTGACCTTATTTTTGCCCCCTTCTTGACTGCTTATATCTGCATGATACAATATTATAAACAGACAAGTACTTAGCCAGAATTTGTTCTGTAAATTATTTGAAGGTGGCTTACATTGTGAATACAATGTTATTTTAACCACCATTAAAAAAGCAAGTCATGGGAAGAGAGAATGGAAATTTGTGAGTGAGCAAATTTTTATTGGTAGATAGCACTCTACTTACATCTCCATACTTGAAGATTCCAAACTCCCAGCTCTGCATGAGTGGAGAATAGAGCACCTCATGTGAGTGTAGGCATCTGCCAGGTACTCTGGATTTCACCCACAGACATCTCTACTGAGCCTACAAATGAATAATGGAAGAGGAAATATAGAACAAAATTCAAGAAATGGAGTCAGCTGCAAATTGTAATCAACACAGTGAAGCTTGGTGCATTGTGAATGAGATCAGGGGAAGAAAGAAGTCAAAAGCAGGTCAAGTGTCAGGAGCAACATCAGAAAACTTGTGTCAACTCTGTATCACCCTCTTCAAGAACTTATTTGGCACTTTTTCTGGAATTTCATTTAAGGAAAACTTAAGTGATCTTATTCATTTGAAAGCCAACTATGATAGTATGTTTGGCATTACTCAAGTTCGATAACTAAATATGTAATGCCTGCCTTCTGCTTATATGCCAAGGCTATAATACATGACATGCGTTTCCAGGTTCAGGGAGGTTAGTGATGCTAGACTTGTCTTGATTATTTCAATTTAATTTAATTTTCCATTTATGTGAACAGTATACCATCAATTCATTCATCTTTGAAACGGCAATCCTGGTCAGAATCATGGGGGAACTGGCTGCAGCCTATCCCAGCAGCCCTGAGGAAATGCCTGGGCTCTTGAAGAAATGTGAACAGTTTCATGTCAAAATTTATAATATGCCTTCTAAATTTAATAGCAGGAGCTGGAGGAAGCCGGTAAAGCACGTATAAAATGTGATTTTCCAAGCTAATGGCTAATGCCTATCACCCTCTGTGTTGCAGGCACAGCTGTGGGTAGGATTTGTAAATTCCCCCTACAATAATACACCATTAGTTGTTGCTGTCATGCAACAAAATATGGTAGTTCTGTCACCACAAAACTTTAGCACATTCATTTTCATTGGCGTGCCAATGACATGCCTGTCCTGTACTTGACATTTTGAAAGGTTGAATTCTGTTTCATCAACATGCAAGAATCCAGTCAGTGCATAAGGGTCAATGACCTCCTATTTTCAAATAACAAATATATTACTGAGAGTGTCATGATGTACGATATATTTAATAGCTTATCGCTGTTGCGATTCCTTCACATTGGCACCAGTTCTTTGGATCAAGACAAAATAAATTTGATATACTGTATATATAGTGTATATATATTTTTCTTGTTTAAATTAAGGTAATGTGGATTCCCTTCAGGTATAGGCAGAGGTTAAATTGGAACATTGAAGGTAGGAAGGTTGACTTTTTTGTCACGGAATTACAGTACAGTCTGAAAAATATTGAATATTTGTGTACTGGTGTTCTGCATCATAGCCATGTTTTATTTGATACCTCCCTTGAGCAGTCAGAAACTTCCTCCTGTTTCTTGAAAGACACTGTGACATGGAACGGTCAATGTTCCTTCAGGTAGGAAAACATCATGTTCATCAGCCTGCAAGAGAACAGCCAGCCTGGCATGGACCTAATTTTGAAAAGGCAAAGCTAAAACAGGGTCCATGTTTAACAAACAATTTACATGTTCAAAAGGCTGCTGACAAGCTGACATCCACTCCAATCTGTTTGTGGCTTTTAATAGATCACTCAGTGGAGCTACCAACTTGGCAAAGTTTGAACAGAAATTCCGAGTGTAACCAACCCCAGGAAACACATCAATTCTCTTTTTGCAGTAAGAGAAAGAAACCCATCAATTGCCATTATTTTAGCATGCACAGGCCAAACTCCCCATTACCCGTCCCAAATAGGATACTGCAGCCTTTCCAAATTCACATTTAGCCAGGTTCACAGTCAGCCTGGCCTCCAACAATCGCTGAAACATCTTGTTAAGACTACTACGCCACCAGGGTAGGATACGTAACAAACAGCACTGGGCCCGTAAAAACACCACACACAACTAACAATCTCCACAAGCGCTGTACAATTTGTTGTGCTAAGCCACCAATGTAATACATATATAACATACATGGGTATATAATACAAAAACGGTCCTGCCACATCTCCAGGGGCAAGCCAGGCCAAAATAACAAACAAAATCCCCAAACTGCCTCCACCCAACACACCTACACTTAGCTACCAAAAGAAAGAAGAGAAAAACAAATACATACACTACCCTATCTACCTGACTACACCAAAAACAGGAACGAAAAAGGCATACAAACAAAATGGCACTTACTCTCTTCCAGCAGTGATGGACAAAAATACAAACAATATTTACACATATGTACACCATGTTCCCAGTGGAACAAACACAATCCAACACAAAGGAAAGACAGAATCACAGTAGCACACTAGCACAGCCTTAGCAGAGAAACACCATCACACGTGTTGGTTCCATGTGTCACTAAAGATAACTGTCATGTACTGTAAATACAGCGCACAGCCCTCCATCCACCCAAACTCCCAATTCATTATCCGTTAAAAGGTCGCTGGTGTGTTTCTGAGGCCGAAACTTATCACCGCATATGAAAATAAGCCTAATGGCATAATAAAATCAGATACCTCTTAGGCTCAAGGTGTTAATGGAACTTGCTGATAGCCTTTGAACAGCTTGAACATGCTCACAAATTTAGCACCTCCAACTTGACCTACACAATCCTCCATCTGCAGAAGTGGAGATAAATTTGGCTTGGTGATGTTAAACTTCCAATTTTCCGTATAGAACTGAAACGTATTGTAGCGCTGGTTACCAGAACTCGCCATTCCATAAACGTTTAATAAAAACAAACTCTTTATTTCACCTTCCAACACACCCCGCTAAAACTCCCAACAACCACTCCTCTAAGGACAGCCCTTCTTCCCCCCATAATCCTCTAGAACACTTCCCCTTAAAGCAGGAGTAAATGCCTCCTGCACTACAGTATTATCTGGTTTATTCACCAGTAAACATGGTAATGCTCAACTAGAGTATGATCATTATTTCACAGCAGCTTATATACTATAGAAGGCTGTCATTTTGTGTCTATCTTAATACTTGCAATGCTATTTATGGGCTTATGGCCTACGTCACAGAAAAGATGCATGTGCACCTTGGCAATGGCAATGTCTTTGTTTATCATGGAGGGTGAATGGAAACACTAAACAATATAGCAGTCTGTTTATTAAACTTTTACAGTGAACTTAACGGGTTGTTGTGTGCACAGCTGTCAGGATTGGTATTCCACACAGAAGCACTTAAAATTCTGCCGGATTTCATCAGGACATTGAACTAAGCAACCAAGAACAATATAGTCTAGGACCAGTTGAAGGAGGTCAAAAGTTTCACCAACCACCTCCATTGCCATTGCTATGGCCATAATCAGTAGCATGAACACTTCCACAGCCATACTAATGAATATCACACAAGCTCTTCTGCCTTGTTCAGAATCTTTTAGCTAGCCGTGTATGGGTCACACGTATAATTCAGAAGCCAGGTATGGTCATTATCCGAGACTGCTATCTACAGGTGATCCCAATGGACATCACCTACACCTCTGGGTACTCCTGTGGGTTAATGATTTATTGCTCAAGGTTTGTTTACTCCTATGCAGTCTTGGTGTTCTGGTGTCTTTGTTTACTGATCCTATGCCTGGTTTCTGGTTTAATGAGTTTGGTACTGCCATTTTGGATTTGGTAGTTTGACTTGTGGTTTTTTTGTGTGTTTTATGGTTTATCTCTAATTGTTGATCCTGGTTGTTGATTGCCTTAACTTGTAAATGGTATGTACGTACATACTCAGTACTTGAATCCCCCTTGCCTGCTTCAGCTTTGTGCCTCACAGAACACCCAGAAATGTGAGTGTGCATAGTCTGGGGCATGCCATTGGTCAGCTTCAATAAAATTTGAATTGTGCTTAATTTGGTCTTGTTTTCCATGACAGTATGTTGTAATAAGAGGAATGAGGCTTTTAAATCCATCTTCTAATTGCTTGCATGAAGTGGTCTGGAGCCTATCCAAGGCAGCACAGAGTAATTAGACTGAGCTATAGCCTGAATAGGATGCCAGCCATTTGAATTCTGTAAAGGCTAGAATTTGCAACACTGATGAACAAAAATTTTATCACAGAACATTTCATGTGGATTTTGGAAAAAAAAGTATTTTCATGTTGATTTTTAAAATGTACTCAGAATAATCCATAGTTTTTGAGTTATGTCTTTATGTTTAGACAGGGTATTTTGTACGTTAGCCCTTATTAAGATTTTTCTTGTGGAAGTCTAGGAGTGGTCAGCGATGAGCATGGCAAATGGTTTCATCCGGACATTTCTGAAATGGAAAAGCAATACTAAGGTAAGTGGAGCTTGCTGACTACTGTTCCACCCTAAAGAAGGATATTCCCAAGGCTTAGTAAAGTGGAAAACTGTACATTTCTCCCTTTTAAAGGAGATGCTCCCAGCATGTATATACATATATTTACCACTTGTTAATTTTAATTATGTGTCACTTAATATCACTGTGTGATAAAGTTGAATTACATATTTTAATTTAATTGGAAAAATTATGTTAGATTCACCTATACATTGATTCATGTGAGAAAAAGCAACAAGAAAAGCAATAAGACATGGCTAATTACCCTTACCAGTATGTTATGATACAGCAGAGTACATATAATTTTAAATACAAGCCTGTGTCGACTAGTCTGAAAAACAGTCTTCAGCAACTCAGACCATTTTATCAAGAAACTGAAATAAAATTCTCCAGTTCCAAGAATGTTTGTTTGAGGTTTATTGGCAATTTAGGACATTAATTTAACGTTTTAAATTGATATGAAATTGAGTATTTGTATTTTATTTCTCTAAACAACATAGATGTTTTATCAGTTTTCTGCTGGTAAAATTATATTGCTTTTTAATACTCAGAAGATTATTGGTAAGTCCAGATCAGATTGTACATTTATCAAGTATCAACACTAGAGGGTCATTTGATATTGGACTGCCACAAGTTTAATTTCCTGATGCATGGAGATATTCCAAAATGTTAATATTGCGCTGCCATATGGAGGGAACCAGTGGTACCCAAAGTGCAGTGATGCATTTGACAGAGCGCCACTTGTAAATTGTTAAAAAGAATGGATTGTAAATAATGAATTTTATGTTGTATTTGTGACACAGCACGTCATACTGAGGAGTAAACAATGAAACAGGAGGTCCGGCTAGCAGGCCCTTGTATCATCAGCTTGGACTTGCTATCCTGCTGGGGGGGGTCTCCACCGATGTACTGGGGTGGGGGGGTTCCACTATGGCACAGAGACTACTCTCCAGCAGGGCAGTGGCCACAAGGAAGCCTGGAGAGTGCAGTGACGGCATACTGGAAAAGACACCGCATCAGCCCTTGCTACTTAGAATAGGCCAGTCATATCAGCCATCCCAGCGGTCCCCAGTGATGCACTCACTTCCCTAGACGATGCAGAAGTGATGTTGCAATGGGAGAATCATTGCCCAAGACCATTCAGGTGGTGCACAAACTGTGGCAAAGGAGCTGTGCAGACCTGACAACAGAATAAAGGCGTCAGCTGAAACCTCTTTTCACGAGCACCTATACAGCTTCACCACCAGGGACGACAATGGCTGTCTGACTGCACTGGCAGCACAGCCTTGATATAAGGGATCCCTGGCTGTCGCCAAACACAATGTAGCAGAGTAGCAGATCAAGGAGATGGCAGTGACCTGAGTTATCAATCCATTGAACAGTCTGTGTGTGCCGCCAGCAGTCCTGGTAAAGGTGGAGGACGGGTCATGGCATTTCTGTTTGGACAACTAGTGTCTGAACTAGATCAGGTCGAACTGGCCCTGGATGTCTGTCTCAAGATCACCATCATTAAGGGATTATGGCACTTCCAGGTCATGCCCTTCAGCCTGCGTAACCCGCCGACCACCTTTGAGAGGTTGATGGAGCACATCCTGGTCCACATCCCATGGAACCAGTGCATTGTTTACCTGGATGACCTGTTTATGCACATCACTAACTTTGACGGACCACTGCAGAATCTCCATTTTGCCTTCATTGCAATCCGCTGGGATGCAGCTAATCCCTCGGTAGTGATCTCCCCTGCATCAGAAGAGTTTCTATGGCATGTCGTCAGTAGTGAGAGCGTATCCACTAATCTCAGCAAAGTGGCAGCATTGTGGGACTGGCCTCCTTCTCCAGCCTGTTTCTAAGTTGCATGGCTTTTTGTGACGTGCCTTATATTACACACAATTGAGCAACAAGCAAGGACTTTAGTGGCATCACAAAGACACTGCACTGCCTCACCGAGAACAGACAGATGTTCAAATGGACAGATGTCTGTACAGCAGGCTTCAAGCAGCTCCAGACAGCACTTTCCAGTGAACTGGTGCTGGAAAACCCTGAATTGGAGCATCTTTTCATCATAGAAACAGATGCCAGCAATTCTGGGCTAGGCACATGTTGTCTCAAATAGTACTACAGCCATACACTGAGCCAGCCTGAACACAGTTACTGTGCTACCTGCTGGGATCTTTTGGCTGTGGTGCAAGCATAAAGGCATTTTCGTCCCCCCCTACCCCTGTGGGCAGCAGTTCCAGGTGCAGTCAAACCATTTGTCCCTCACATGGCTGTTAGGTTTCAGCAGTCTGGAAGGGCAGTTGGCTAACTGGCTGAAGGTCCTGGCAGAATATGACTTTACCATTAAACATCACCCTGGGAAGCTGTGACCAGCACTGTGCAACAGTGGCTGCTGCACACACAGCATCTGATGCAGCACTTTCAGACTTTGATCACCAGCAGCTGTCCAGTGAGCAATAGGGTAACCTGTTGCTGACCAGTGTCTGTGAATGACTCCAAACCAGAGGCAGTCAGAGTGGGAGGAGGTCTCTGCTCTTGACCCAGAGACTAAAGCCTTCTTCTCCCATTGGGGTACCTTTGAGGGGCATGGCAGGCTGCTGCACCAACACTGGCAGATTGGCAGTTGTTGGTGCCACAGAGGCTCCTCCCCACTGTGCTGACATTACTGCATGGAACTGCTGAGGCCAGTCAATTTGAGATGGCACAGACCTAGGGAAAGCCCTGGCTTCAATTCCGCTATCCCAGCTGCTGGTAGGACATCAAGCTGTATGTGCACTGTTGCAACACCTGCACTGCTTGGATAGATTTTAGCTGCCAATCCTATGCACCCCTGCAATTGTCCCTGACGGGAGCTGCCATTGGGATAGTGGGAGTGGACATCCTGGGACCCCTACCTTACAGTGACACTGAGAATTCCTGTGTACGTGTGGCTATGGAAACCTTTACATAATAGCCTGAGGCGTACAGGGTTTCTGACCAGAGTGCTTTCACTGCCGCTGAGATGTTTTTAGAGGATTTCTTCTCCTGCTTCCAGGCACCCAAGGAACTCCACAGCGACTAGGGGCAGAATTTTGAGTCGTAAATGTTTTGTGAGTTCTGCAAGCAGCTGGCGATCATCCAGATGCGCACCACTCCACTGCACCCCCAAAAGCGATAGATTATTGGAGTGGTTCCACTTTATCCTAGCCACTCAACTTGCCATTCTCCTTAACCAGTGAGACTGCAACTGTGACCGCCACATGCGCCTGGTTCTGTGGGCTTATTGGGTGGCAGCACAGGAGAGCACTGGGTGCATCCCAGCTGCACTCATTTTTGGCCAGGAGCTGCACACAACGGTTTACCTGGCTTTTGGAGTTGGATTATACTGGCTAGGCAAAACCAAGGGGCAACAACAGCCCAACAGAAACGTGACTACAATGTGCACTGCTTGGTTCACAACTTTGGTGCTGGTGATCAAGTTTGGGTATACTGTTGTATGAGGAAGAAGGGGCAGTCACCTGAAGTGGACACCTACCTGAAGGAGCTGGGGGAAGTGCTGGAGTGTCTCACCAATGTCGTATATTGGATCTGGATGCCAAGCAGTGGCGGACTGTTGTGCTGTAGTGGGACCGGTTGGCCCAGTACCATCACTGGCCCCAGTGGTACCATCTGCACTGGACAAGGGGATGAGTACCATCAAGACTATAGACCTGGATAGCTCGCCGCTGGCAGCGACGTTCATGCTGCTCGTACTATTTGTTCAATTCAATTAAATTTATTTAGCTCTTTTAACAAGGAGCATTGATACAAAGTACCTCACACAGTCCTGGGCCAAAGATCCCCAGACAGTAAGCAAAAGGCAATAGCGGCAAGGAAAAATTCCCTCAGGAGGAAGAAACCTTAGGAGGAACCAGATTCAATGGGCAAGCCCATCCTCCTCTGGCATGTACCTGGCAGGACAGGTTCATTTTAATACAATATGATGAACAACAGTGAGGTAGAGCAATCAGATAAACAAAAGCATTTTGGAGGTGACAGTCAGGTGATTGAGCTGAAGTGGGTTTGGTGGCTCAGATAACAGCAAGCCAGTCAGGATGGCCAGGTGATGGGGAGGGAGGAAACAGGAGGCCAGCAGACAAGGGAATCTGTTGAATCAAAACCTCTGAAAAGAACACCCCAGAAAAGGGGGGTAGAGGGAGAGAGAAAGGCGCATGAGTAGAGCAACAATTTAAAACAGCAATAATTACAACAAAACAGCCAGAGGTCCAGCAGGACAGTGTATGGTACCATTAATATGAGGAAGAAGCCGGTGGAGACATAGGCATGAGGAATCCCTGAATGCCAGCATTCCAACAACACACAGCGACTTGTGAAGCAGGAGAGGCTTTTAAGAGACTTTGTTGTGTTGGTGCTGAAACAATTGACCCCTTAGTTGGGAGCAGTCTGACGCTGTAAAGAGGAAACCAGCAGTACCCAGAGTGCTGTGAGACACTCGACAGAACACCAATTGTATATAGTTAACAAGAATGCATTGTAAATGATGAATATCATTTTGGATAAGTATAAGTATTTTACTGTGTTGGGTCCACATTACTGATGTATTAATTTGGCCACCAAGAATGTGTGCATTGTGGTTAATGGTGCCAACCTTGTGTCACGCTGTAATAGTCTGTTATTAAACTATGGCATGATCAGCTGCTGCAACATCCCAGGCAAGGTTATATCTTTTGCCCAGTGCTGTCTGGGATATGCTTCAGGCCCAGACCATGACACTAATGTGGTAAAGTAGTTTAATTGGATGGATCGGTAGAAGGTAAAGTGATTTGATTGGATGGATGGGTAAAAGGAAGGAAGAAACGGAATTTATTTCTCTGAGACTGACAAGAAACTATAGTACCCACTGTGAATGCAAAGACCTATTTGTCCTATCACATTCTGTAATCATTCTGCGAATCATGTAATAATTTGGAATTTGTGTTTTATTTACATTTCTTTAATATTTTCTAAATAGTATTAAATAAAAATCCTTAAATTGCTCCCAATGTTTACTGCCCCCTATGGTTTAGAGCACTTCCATTGTGGCAAATGCTGTGTTGTCATAAATGTTTTTGTGTTTTTCACTAGTAGGCCATCGTACACAATAACCTTCAAACAATTTACAAAAAATAGCAATGACAATAACAGTGCAAATAAAGAGCAGTTTTGAGACAAAAATTACAAGACAATTACAACTGCGAATGACAACAAATAATTTTAACAGGTGCAGGCATCACATTTAGGTGGATTTGTTGAGCAGCTGCTTAGCAACGAGAACAATGCTGTGGTGATGGTAGCATCTATCAAATACGGACAAATTACATTGCAAAAGAGGAACATTGACACAGTTTGAAGCACATAAATGGGGATAGACAAACACATAGGAGGACAGTCCCTAAGTATTACAAAAATTCAGCTGCAAATGAATTACCAGAGAACTAAATCAGCACCACTGTTACTAAGTATCAACAAAAACTGTACCTTATGAGCATGACAATGCTACAATTTATGAAAGGGAAATCACTTTAAGGGTAATGCACAAAGATAAATGACCGTTCCAGGAAATTTAAAAGCATTAGCCATTTAAGAAAATTTTGGATGGTTCCAAAATTTTGATTATTCCTGTATTATAGTAAACACAGGATATGGCTAAATTAACAGTATCTCTTCTTTATTTTGGATGCAATGTCTCTGTGATATTGAGAGAGGTTACTGTTTGGACAGGTGGTGGGGAGTGATTAAGGCTAATTAGCTTTCTGATTTTCAAAAAAAGCAGTGTTTGCTGGTATTGGCAAAAGCAAATAATATATTTAAATGAAAGTTGTTGATGAAATTGTATACTTCTTGACTGGGATTTCCTTGCATTAGTTTGCGATGCAAGTCAAAACCGAGACATTACTGTCAATACCCATCTAAGGCATGTGCAGTTTCATTGAAGGATACTATAACTGGGTTACAACACATAAACCCTTCTTTGCACCTAAAAATATGCTTTTTTGAATAAAGTTATGTGAAAAATACTGTCGGTGGTCTATAGTTAGATGAGTTAGCCATCTACTAGATAAGTACTGTAGTATACCAGGGGAATCAGTCTCCGATTCTGGTATATTTGTCCCAGCATGCCTTGGTGCATGCGTAATGTCTCGTACTGTTTATTGTATTAGTTCATTAGATTATATATTTGTTTACTCTTGCTGTCCTTCTATTTTTAATGATCGTTTGTAGAATGTTCTGCATGCCCAGCAGATCTAGCCCTCACTTCAGGTAATATTAATGATATATACAGTATGTCAAGCTGTTTTTGCAACTAACACTACTTTGGCATTACATCCTTATTAAATGTGACATGTTCACTCAATATCTCTAACTAAATTCCACAGAATCCACAGGTTCTGGGCTTCAGTGGCAAAATGACTGCCTTACAGGGACACTTTTTTATGGGGTTTCCCCTTATTCTGTCGTACTATTTTACAAGGTGAAGGGCTACCATATGGCCCATGTTATTGATACAAGGGCCAAGTGTCAAAACAGTCAGCCTAAAGGTTTTAGAATGCATTCTTCCATCTGGCCATTTCCCATGGGATTCATCAAGTATTATATCCCATGATGCATCACACTGTGTTACATTTTAGGTACCATTCTAAGACATTTAGACAGCAGGCCCATAGTATTACCCTGTTCTGTTGTTGCAATATTTCAGAATGATACATTTTATTAGCTTTGATGTTCTTTTTGGCAATTTTAGGCAGATAACATACAATGTTGTACATCTCCCCTGATTCCAAATGCGCATAAATAATAGGATTTTCGTTCAAGTGTTTTTTAAAGTGTTTTGTGCAGTGATAATAGTAACTCAATAATTTTAGGGCATTTAAGATAATGCGGGATTGCTGTTATTTTTCAAGCTTACCTTTTGGCGAAGGAAGTGAATTTCAAGATATTTCAAGATTTCAAGATGTATAGCTGGAGTTCATCCAATATCTGTTCTCCGATACATAAAATGTTTTTTTTATGTATTAGGAAAGGAAGTTACAAGAGAATTTTATAACTGCATCTTATAAAAACAACAAATATAAAATTAAAAAGCAGGTAGTAACATATTGCAGGCTATTTCAATTGTAGGAGATATGGGAAATACACACTGTAAAAATAAGGTTTCTCTGTATGTCTTTGTGTTTAATATATTCCAAATTATATAAACAATGGACCTTTAACCAGCAGCTGGACTGATCACATATGACTGAACAGTCATTGCAATCATTGTAATAAAACGCTACAATCAAGTCCGCATCTAGATTATCAGAGACAGACCAAAACCATTGACTGTACATGTTGAAATTAGCATAAATAATCACACATATGAAATTCATTTCAGGCCATATCTAATTGTTTTATAGCATGGGTGGATCTAGGGGTGGGGCCACAGGGGCACCGGCCCTAGCTGAAATCTGATTAGCCCTTGATGTGCCCCTGTTCTGTCAATCGTCGGCTTACTCACTTACTGAACTCCGAATGCCTATGGAAAATAAGAGTTGCACAGAGAGCTGAAGTGTTTCATCTGCAATGAACCATCATGGTAAGTATACGCTTTAGTTAATGTATGAAAGTGCATTTATTTGCTGCTGTCACTGAACTTAGGTAGCAGCGGACCACTACATCACTTGTTAGTTAACTACTCTATTGTTGGAATCTAGCTAGCTGTTCAATGTTAACTAGTTCTCACAACTGAACAGGGCTACCAACTGTCAAGCATTGAGCGTGAGTTTATCCGGTCATTTCTCAAGCAGTTCTGCCCAGTCTCTACCTACTTGTAATTTCCCGTGCACATTTTCCATTTTTTGTCTACTATAAATGTTAATAGTTCTCTCAATGTCATAGCTCCAAAGAGACGATCACTTTCAACGGCAAATCCCGCCTTTTTTAGTCACGCTTACGTTACACGACATACATATATAACACATATATAAACTCAAACCACTAATAAGTCAAACCACATTAAACATGACCCTGCAATCTAAATCTCTCGCCAAGCTGAAATGCACTACACAACCCAAAGCACATTATTGTAAGGACACCACTAAACTAATGCATACTGTAGTTGTAGACTGTAACCAGTTGTCTGGCTCCTCCCAAGGTTTCTTCCTCTTGAGGGAGTTTTTCCTTGCCACTGTCGCCTTTGGCTTACTCTCTG
>JAACJT020023134.1:0-25747 GCA_009936485.2 Gymnarchus niloticus | reverse complement strand
CCACTGTCTCCAGCCCATATAACATAGCTGGTCTCACTACCATCTTGTAGACCTTCCCTTTCACTCTTACTGGTACCCATCAGTCACAAATCACTCCTGACACTCTTCTCCATCCACTCCACCTTGCCTGCACTCTCTTCTTCACCTCTTTTCTGCACTCCCTGTTACTCTGGACTGTTGACCCCAAGTATTTAAACTCATCCACCTTCGCCAACTCCCTGTATCCTCACCATTCAGCTGTCCTCACTCTCATACACACATATGTATTCTGTCTTAGTCCTACTGACCTTTGTTCCTCACCTCTCTAGAGCATACCTCCACCTCTCCAGGGTCTCCTTAACCTGCTCCCTACTCTCACTACAGATTACAATGTCATCCGCAAACGTCATAGTCCACAGGGGATCCTGTCTGATCTTGTCTGTCAACCTGTCCATCACCATTGCAAATAAGGAAGGGCTCAGAGCTGAACCTTGGATGTAATCTAACCTCTACCTTCAATGCATCCGTCACTCCTACCACAGACCTCACCACTGTCACACTGCCCTCATACATATCCGGTACCACTCTTACATACTTCTGTCACTCCCGACTTTCTCATACAATACCACAACTTCTCTCTAGGCACCTTGTCATACGCTTTCTCTAAGTCTACAAAGACACAATGCAACTCCTTCTGATCTTCTCTATATTTCTCCATCAATGTATTCCACAGATCTAATGAAAACCTTTGTGGTTAATGGTCCATTGATTATGCTGGACAGTAGGACTTTATAGGAAAGGGTAGCCCTGCAACACTTGGCATTTCCTAATGGAAACAATTATGCATTCTCCAGTTACATAATGCGCGCACACACAGCAGACGTTGTCCTGGCCCCATCCTCCAATGTAAGAGGAGAGCCGAAGTATTTCTGTGGTGGTTGGAGGGTTTCAGGCCCCCCCCTAGACTAATGGCTCTCAGCAGTGTGGACCAGGCAGACTTTCTGGAGCCATGGGCCAGGGAGTTCTCAGGAGGTTAGTCTTTTTTTGGGGGAGGGGGTACAGAGGTCAGTGAAATAAACTGATAAAGGCCACTTGAGGGTCTTTTTTTGTCTTGGTTTTGTTAACCCTTTAGTTTGCTTAAGTTAGATCTATGTTTTGATGTTAATGTTTTACATTTCATTTACAGGAAGATCTGAACTTCACATGACAAGGGTTACAAGCTAAACTACATGAAAAAGTTTGTGAAAGAGGAAAAGTTAATCATTCATAAAATGTTCTGATGCTAATGAAATGGCTTTACTTTGTTGATGTTTGAAATAAAGGGAAATCCATTTTTAAAAATGTGTTCATGCTGCCATTACTTGGAATCTGTTACCTTGACAACTAGTTTGGCTGCTTCAGTCAGGACAAACAGAGCCTTTATGAAACAGCACCCTTTTGCTAAAGTACAGTTGCTTGTTTTTCTGTAGATCATGGTTGCATCTTTCTTAACTGTGGTAGCTGGCTACAGCCTTTTATGTGGACTTCAAGCTACTAGAATGATTCTGATAGCCTGTTTAGCTTCTATAGTTCCTTATTAACTTGCTTTCCAAAAAAACAATTATAAATTGCATCAACCCAAACTCATCACTTTTCTTTGTGGTCCAGAGTAATGCTGGTGTTATTTGGCTTGGTACCACTTTGTAATAATTTACACCCTGTGCTCCTGGTGATGTGACTTATCCAAATAGTGACTGTGGTAAAAGCTGAGGAATAACAAACCCATACCCTGAGGTTAACATCCCTTCTGCAGAACCACATTTCTTTTGTATAGCTGGTAAAAGCTGAGGAATAACAAACTTGTACTCTGAGGTCTACTACTTCTCTGCTGCAGAACCACATTTCTTCTATATAGTTGAATTGAGTCATCTGTCATACATGCTGTGTAGTTGTGGGCAGGGGGATGATGAGAGACAGTAAAGCAATAAGACAAGAAGAATTTGCTGGCTTTTCACTGGCTGGGTTTCCGCTGTCTTGGGAGGAGATGGTGGGTTTAGATGCCTGCGATGCAGATGTTTCAGGCACAGTTCTAGCTGGGTTAGTAATGAGAAACACATGGATCTTAACAGCAGAAACGAAAAACACATTTTTTCAAACTTCACCAGGAAATTCAGAAGTTTTTCTCGAACCCTAAGTGGATTAGTATTGCTCCTCTCTTTATTGCCCACTTTGTTTTGTTTCCTGGACCTTACATGACATGAGAGAGTAAATAAAGTTAGCTTAAATAAATTCCCATGTTAACTGGAATATGTTTTTGATCAATCACGATTGGTTGAGTCTGAGATCAGCTGTCAAATGTGGCACATGCTGCATAGTGAAGGTACACAGTAATATCTCAGTTGTTTGACTACAGTCAGATGTGACGAGTCTCTTGACCTCCTTGCATTTATGAGAAAAATCATCATTCCTTTCTGCTGGGTCTGAAGTTGATAGGTTTATCCATGACAGGATATGCGTAAGGACTTGGGTGGAGGCTAAACTGATTTGCACTCGGATCCTTGTGATCATGTTCTCCCTTAGGGGTAGGGACTGTCTTTGTGGGAGGTCTAAAGCTGGCCATACTGTATACTTCAAACAAAAAAGAGGAAAAGACATTGTTTACCCAATATGCAGTTCAAGGTAAAAAATACTGATGTTACTGATGAATACTGAGTCTCTTATTAAAACATTGACAGCCCTACTTTAATGAAATGCAAATGACCAGAAATTTGTGGTAAAAAATCACCATGTGTGGATCACCAAGTTTGGTGTCTATGATCAAAAGGTTGCTGGTTCAAATCCCATGGCTGACAAAAAAAAAAAAGTATCCGTATCACTGTTGGGCCCTTGAGCAAGGCGATTAACCCCAAAACTGCTCCCAGGGTGCTAAGTAAATGGCTGACCCTGTGCTCTGACCCTGAGTATGTGTGTGTCTGTCTCCATCCGTCTTTATGGAGAGCAAGATTGGATATGTGAAAAACATATTCCAATGTACTGTGTGAAATGGTATATATGGCAAATAAAAATTTCATCGTTCATTAAATTGCCACAAAGCTTGGCGTGAAAGACCCAAAATCATGTGAAACGATTCCTTGCTCCCTTGTGTTGGTATGGTCAACCACACATTGTCATTTTTAGCATGTAATTGTTTGTCCCTGATGATATGTTTAGTGGTATTCAGCTAGTTCTAACATCATGGTTAGCTTATACACCGATCAGCCTCAACATTAGCACCACCCCCTAGTAGAACAATTGGCTCTTCAGGCGGCACACCAATAGGTGATTATAAAAGGACTGGCACAAGCTAACCAGAAGCAGGTCTACTGATCTCTCCAGGTCACTTGTCCTTCCTGGCAAACCAGATCCACCCCTTCATGATGAGTGTCTACCATGATGGCACAGGTTTGTTCCAGCAGGATAAATCCCCTTGACATGTCATTAGAAGTGCATGCAAACGGTTTGAGGAGCATGGTAATACCCTTGTACATACTGTATATTCTAAGCACAATCTCATAGAAAAAAGTCAGTGGCTGTTTTACCTGACAAAGGGAGCTGTTTGAGTTACTTTCTCAATACTAACACCCAACCTTGTCATTTGTGTCAGGCCTGTTGCATTTATCTGCCGGTGCTTGTCTGTGGTTTAATGACAGTTATACTTCTTGCAACCACAGTAATGCTGCTGCTAAGAAGTATGGGATGAAATGTATGTCATTCTGAAGTATTTTTCCATAAATAAAATATCCATGGATTGTAAAGATGCCATGATTCCAATTCTTTCATTGATTCCAGTTATTTCAGTGATGTTTTTATTACACATGAAGAAAAATGTAGACTTTCTGTCAACATGAAGTAGCTTTAGGGTACTTCAAATTTAGCTTCTTGACTGTATGAAGTCAGCTTTACCAGCATGATGTCTTACTGAGTTAAGCATGGTGTTCATTACTGAAAGCTGGGCTGACATTCTGGATGATTAGTTAGGTTCAGTGCAAGGTCTGCAAATGTACAGAGACAGCAACACCCAGAAGACATACCGCATCATGGGAAGGAAGGTGGTAGTGTTCCTGTGCCGGCTAGGCCCCAGGCTGAGTGGATGCCGACTGCTCTCAGTTTGTTTTCCTGGAGGTCCATGTTCTGAGAGTGTGTGCGTGAATCTAACCAGATGCTCAGGGTTTTCCTGGGAAGTTTCCCTCTCTGGGTTCTTTTATTTGCTACAGGTTGAGGGATGTGGCCAACAGTGTCTTGAATCGTTTTTCATATGAAAAACAGAGAAATCTATTATTACACTTATGTGTTTTTATGGTGCCTTCGTACGAATGTTCCATGACAGTGAAAGTAGTGGAGAACCTGATCTGGGAATTTGGAACATGTGGTAAGGAAAGGTCTCCTGACTCTGCCTCCTGTCTGCAGGGGTGGGAACAGCCTGTGCAGACAGGCTGTTATGGTGCATCTGGAAGAGGGACACACACACACACACACACACACACACACTCACTCACTCACTCGCTGTGAGTGATGATGGAAGAGCAGGTGAAGCCACTACAGAAACATGTCTGGTTCTGGTTCCCAGAAGAGAATATGTGTGTTCTAGCCTCTCGGTTCCAGTCTTTAAGGGATTGCTGTCAGGACAAAGAATCATGGAGGAGTTCAGTTGCAGTCACCTTCTCCTGAATCAATCAGTTGGGATGCCCCAATTTCATGAAATTCTTCTTTTTAATTTCATCTCTTTATTGGATTTCTTAGCCACAGCATTGATAATTTTAGTCAATTAAATTTGTTTGAATTCAAAGTCATCAAAAAACAGGACGATGCAATTTGCTAATATGGGGACATCCGGAAATCACATAGCTTTCCCTGAATGAGGTCTTTGGTTTTTCTAGACTTAGATATTTACATGTTCCTGTTAAAGCTGCCTTGGGTAGCACCAGCAATGCTAAATATACATGTGCCTTTGTGTTTTTCCCCATGTGTGCTATATCTGTAGAGGGGAAGATGATAGATTATCTGTAGGCTAGTATCTGAGTAGCAAAACCTACGATGTACTAAAGTCAGTGAGGAACCCAGTGCTGCTATATCTGATTTAGGGTGGCATGCAGCTACCCCCTTGTTGCAGTTTGGGAATGGCATTTGATTTTGCTTTTTTTTTTTAACCAGAGTGCAGTTATTCACATTTTTCAAAAGACCTCTCTGTAAATAACCTCAACAGATGAAAATCAGAAGAGCTTTGCAAGGGGGGTGTGGTTTGTGTGATGACATCAGTGCCCTGCAGGGGAGAGAAAATGAGGGAGAGATGGAGAGATAGAGAGACACTCATCTGTTTGAATCTTCTGTTCCATCTGGGGCCCATCTGTGTCTCCTTGGCTCAGGCTGCACCTCCCAGGCCACAGTGGAGCTCTCGCATACGTGTGTGTGGGGTGCTTGGCGAGCACGCGCCTGACACACGAAGGGGTGGAGAGCAAAGAGGCAGAAAGGGGGAGAGAAAGAGAGAGCGAGTGAGAGAGGGGAGGAAAGGAATGGAGGTGAGATGAAGGAGGAGGGCTAGAGAGCAACAGCTTTCCCACCATATCCTGATTGTGTGGTAGCCTGTATCCCTGTCTTGGTTTTGCTGTGCTGTGTGGCTGCTCTTGTGGATGACCCCCTTCTCCATTCCTCAACATTACTTTTACTCTTGAGTGGCGAAGGTAAGGGCCAGTGCTTGGCATGGCTGTCTGTTCGTATTCCTTTTTTTGAGATGTGGCAATTTTAGCTGACTATAACTTACCACTAAGCTTCTCATAGGGAACTTTCAAAGATTTGGGTTTTCATGGAAATAAGTAGCATGTCATTCTGCTCAAAAAGAGCAAAATTTTATCTTGCACACCAAAGAGTGACATAGAGTGTGAGTTTAATGTGGTTTGTCAAAATTGGACTGAGAGAGCAAGCCAGTCATTGTTGCCTGTCTGAGTGGAGTATGTTAATGTTGGCCTGTCTCTGTCACTTTCCATCTCCTGCTAAGTGTCCTGAGCACTGGAACGGGGGCCTGATAGATGGGGGATGGCAGTGGGGGATGGTGGGAGGGGCAGTATCCTGGGGTTTATCATAGAGCCTGTGTGAGGGGTTGTTTAGAGCCAGCTCGCTGAGGTGTGGTGGGGGGTTACTATGACGACTGAGTGGGTCGGGGCCAGTGGTGATAACCTGACAGCCCTCAGCAACCTGGACAAGTTCAGACTGACAGGCCTAAGCACTGCTGCAACAAGATAAGTCACTGTGGAGGTGGGTTAGGGTTAGTAGTCACTTTGACAGAGAGGGCTGGCACATGTGTGTGTGTGTGGACATGTTTATTATCACCTTGATGGGACACCTGTTTTTTGACATTTTGAGAGGTTAGATGGCCACAGACATGTTCAGGAGTTCGTGCTGATTAGTAATGGTTTTTCCTTTGAGCATCACACTCAGGTACTTTTTAAAAGAAATTTACAGGATATCAACACAAATAAATATCAACATTTAGTGGAGCACAGAGAAATTTCTCAAGAAGACGTCAAGGTTGCTTGTCTGTATGTCATGGTGAGTGTTTGCTTGGTTACCACTGTGTCACAACCGGGTTATAATGGCCAGGTGAGTGTAGAGTAGAGGACTAACATGACTGGTCAGCTTGGATTCATGCCTGTTGCTTAAATAGCAACAAGATGGATATATTAGACAAACCAAGTCCATGATGTTTCCATACCTTTTCGGTTTCTGTTTTACCAAGCAGTGCTTCATCACTTTGATTCTGTCCTATGACCTGATCCACTCAAATTTTACCCTTTTCCCTGCTCAGTGTTCTTCTTCCTCAACATGCCTTCTCACATTTTTAGTTTGGGAGGAAGACCATCAGTTTTAACCTGAGGGTGGAAGCACATGGTTATAAATTTGAAGGACCTCTGTTTCTAAAGGCCAGGACATACTTCTCACATGGAAGCGCACACGGTCACAGCTGAGTGATATGCACGTGGCTATGTTCATACACAGTTGCACTATACATGCGTGCGCATTTGTGTAACGAAAATTGCGTGTGATTGGCATTGCAGCACAATGGTGACTGTGCATATTTTGCTGTGTGGACACATTTCAGCCTGCATGCAGTTGTCTCTGCGTTCGCCCGCATCCGCCCACAATTACGTCAAAATTACGTCAATTGGTTCATAAGGTTGGAATCACGTGTGCTAGCATGTGAAGTATGAACTGACCTTAAGGAAACACAGGATGTGCCTGCAATACTGGAAAAGGATTTTTTCACAAAGTGTCTACTTCATAGCATGGGGGCTCAGTGGATCCAAAGAAAACACTGCCTAGTGTTTCTGGCAAGATGAAGTGCGTGTGACTGCTTTATTGGTTAACTTGCTATTCTAGACAGTGTCAGTGTGCAAACTCGCATGCTTCAGCCATCAGCATCCGAATTGTTGGCATGCTCTCTCTTGTTTTCAGTTCCCACTGGTCAGAATAGTATGAGGCACATGTGGAGGGGCAGCCTTTCACCACAACACTCTAAATTAGATAACTGAGCTTTATAAAAGGAGTCTGTTAGGTATGTGGGTCAGCTGACCAACCATGCATGATAAACTCTCTACTTGCTTTCGTTCCATGCCGTTGTTCTAGACATGAAATCTGTTTGAAGGGGCAGCAAATAATGAGCAGATTTGGAGCTGAATGTGGCTTTGATGGGTGTTTACTGTCTGGGGCTCCATCAGATACCTCACGGAGATGTACTAATTCACATCAGAGTTTGTCTGTCTATGACCAATGGGGACTTCTATGTTCTCGTATTGTCTCTGAGGCTAGGAAATTCATGTTCCATTCAATAATCTATCTGTTCCTCCTCCTGAAGGTCCAGTTTCTGCTGTTAAAGCAGTGCCTTTTGCCTGTCTATCCTCATGGGGGTGATGAGATGTACAGCATAATTTGGCTTTGTTCGTTCCATCAAATTGAACATGTTCCACATGCTTGTAGTCTATTGTAATTTTCAGTGTCACAAATAGGTGCTAATACAATTGGATGACTGAGTTTTTTTGCATTTTTGTGGATTTTGGAGTGAGGACATGTGATGGGATGAAACCCGTTGCCATGCTGCAGGCAGGAGCCGTGTAATGGGAGTGTGCTAGAAGCGGAAGCTGTGCAGTGGGAGTGTGCTGCAGGCAGGAGCTGTGCAGTTGGAGTGTGCTACAGGTAAGTGTCATGCAGTGGAAGTGTGCTGCAGGTAGGAGCCTTGTGGTGGGAGTGTGCTGCAGGCAGGGGCCGTGTGGTGGAACTGCATTGTAGGTGGGAACTGTGCGGTGGGAGTGTGCTGCAGGCTGGAACCGTGCAGTGGGAGTGTGCTGCAACTTGGAGCTGTGTGGTGGGAGTGTGCTGAAGGAACAAATGTGCTGCGGATCTGCTGTTGCACATAGTACTGCCCTTGAGTGTCCCCCTCCCACCCTACGGGAAGCACATTGTCTCCTCTTGGAAGGGGACGCAGAGACCTTCTGTCCTTTTTTTCCAACACAGGTGACTGTTAAGGGGGTCCCAGCTGGCTGGCTCTCACCCAGTTAGGTCCATATGGCAAAGTGGATTGGGGGGGTGTATCTGCAGCAGTATGATAAAGGTGGTTGAGAATTAACCCTTTGGTATCCACTGCAATGTTGGGTGTTATTTTCTTGTTTGTGTGCTGTGTGATCACAGAATAGGCTTTTTGTCCCAGGCTTGAATAGCATTTCAGGGTGCAGGGAGGCAACAAAAATTTGCTATACGATTTTACATAAAGGATACTGACAGTAGCATGATTAATTACATTTTGTTAACATTTGCAGCTGCTAATAAACATGTGGCCTGCTGAGAACCCCTAGCATAGCATATGATGAAAACATGAAAAAAGGTAGGAGAGCATTTAATAGCATCTCAGACAGGCAGTGTGAGCACAGGATTAGCAACCACCAAGATGTCAGAGTGCTGTCTTCAAGCCTCCTGTGCTCCTATAGCAACTGGATCATGGTGATGATGTCTGTCAATCCACTTCACTCACTCTGTGTGTCACTGATTTTCGTATGTGCTATGTCTCCCCTTTTGCCTGAGCGTGTCTGTCACCCATGGGTACCTGACATCTGCGTGTCAATGACAGGTGCTGTACAGACCAGCAGGGCCATACAGTGCTTTACTGGGCTCCGTGTGGCAAAGTATCTGTGACTGGAAGGTTGTCTTTTCACAACCTTTTGTAGCCCCAATTCAGAGCCTAATTGAAATGATTAATATCCCCAGTCTTGGGAAGCTTTGGTAGCAGTGTGGTGCAGCCCAAGGGCTGTTGGAGCACTTCCCGAGTGCCCTGTGAGTATATCACAGCTTATTGTCTGAATGCCACTTTTGTAGTGGATATCTGTCCAAATAAAAGTGTGTGCACTTTGTATAAGACATGTATGAAATGGTTTGGTAGTAGTTATGAGTACATAATAGCTGCTGCATTTCTACATATTTCGTATTATACATAATTGTACATGTATTTTTATGAATGAACAAGCGTTTCCTTTATAGACACGTTTGTGTTTGTGCATGAGATGTACCATTGTGCACTCCTTTTCTGGTACCGGAAGTAACACACTGGGGCAAGGCGACAGATGTAATCCCACTGGTTTTACATTAAGGGGCCCTTTCCACTAGGATTAGGCCTATCCCATGGCAGCAATTTTATTTGTTTGGCATTTCAGTAGAGGCCTGTTGCAGCATTATTAATTTGGTTCCGAAAAAAAACTGCTTTACGCATATTTTGTGAGTAATCTTTTTTGTTATGTTTTATGGTGGAACTACAGAATTTCATAAAGTGATAAAATACATGGTAACTTGTTATTCAGAGAGGAAAGCCAAAAAGTCAAAAAAAAAAACTAGTAGGCATAACAGTACCAACAATTTAATGCCTAGACCAGATATTCACGCACCTGCATTTTACAAAAATAAATCTAAAGACAGGTGTTCTCTAATCACATGCCAATCTACACAGTTGACCGCTATGAAATCAGGCACCTGAACGCAATGAATTTCCTAGCAATGCACAGCTATTGCAGGATTGAATAATTGAATAATTAAATAGTCAGAGCCCTTTTACCATAATGTAATTCACATCAACTAAATAAAACTAAAACTGGCAACAGCTGAGCTCATCAATATTGCTTCTCTATTTTCTTCATGTTGGCAAAATGTATCCTCTTGGCTGAATATTGAGTGATCACTGGCAAAGGTTTTCTCACTTTGTGTTTTTAATTGTTACAGAATCCTTCCTTGATTAATGTTATTTTTCATATTGTAGCCCCTTTTGAAGTATTTTTTATTTGGTTCTTTATTTAATACGTGAAGTGAGATTTTTTATGTAGGCCTATTTTTTTACTGTAATCATATCCTTATTTTTCAGGAGCTTTTAATTGGCACGATAAGTCTTTTTTTTTTTTTTTTTTTAAGCATTTGGTGGTTGATGCCAAAGCCTAGAAGAAAGTGGTCTGTGCTGAGGGAGGAGAGTGACAGTGAGCATGCCTTTGTATGTAGAAGGAGAGTAGAATGCTGAAGAAATTTTCACATCAGTGCCCAAAGGCATTGCTTCCTGGAGGCCTCGAGTTTCCTGTGGTCCACTGTATGCTCCCTCCATTTTTTTGACTGATTTTTCTGGCCTTGTGTGATCTGAAGCCCTCTCTTCATCACACAGGCCTGTGCCAGTCTGCTAAGAAAAGGAAAGTCTGCTCTTGTGTTGTAATGTTACTTTGTGGCTGCTTCTACCTCTACTTCTATTCCTCTTAGACAGTGCAGAGAAGAAGACCTCTGCCATGCCTGGTTCTCCAGTGGAGGTTAAGGTCCTCTCACGATCAGGTCCTTCTGCCATGCTGCCCTTGCCGTTGATTAACCCTTCGGGGGCTCGACCGGCATCCTTTTCCTCCACTGCATGTAAGCTCCATTCTTACCTTATACCCTCCCTTGATCACACCTCCTCATCATTAATGGATCAAAGGGATGAATTCATAATGAGTAATTAATTATATCCAAAGGTTTTTTATTGTTGATGCTGGTATGCAGAAATCCTTGAATGATTCCCCATACTGAAATATTGCTTTAATGTGATTGTGTTCATACAAATTGTAGAAAGTATTGCTGAAGCCCATGTTCCACCTTCAGTGCTCTTGATAGTTGAGAACATTACCTGCAGCCCACATTCCCCTCACTGTACTCTTGTATTTTGCTTTATCCTTGCTTTTAGTGACAAACGGGATGAACCACTCCCCACCCACCATGAATGGCCTTCCCTCCCCACCTCAGCGTTACAGCATTGGTCCTTCATCTTCCTCATCCTCTTCCCTGGCTAACCAGCAGCTCCCGGCGACCTGTGGAGCCCGGCAGCTCAGCAAGCTGAAGCGCTTCCTGACGACACTGCAGCAATTTGGCAATGACATCTCACCCGAGATTGGTGAGAGCGTACGCAGCCTGGTGTTAGCACTCGTGGTGAGTTCTCAGTGGTCAGTCAGATGACTTGTCTACTAGTTGTGAATTTTGATTTTGCTGGCTCAGTGGCAAGGGGTTAACACTGTAAAAGAAACAAACTTGGATCGTAGAAAAATCATTCAAGACTTTTTCAAATGTTCTCTTCAGTGAAACCTCAACCAATGTTTCCTTAGAACTCTACAATCACCATTGAGGAATTTCACTCTAGGCTCCAGGAAGCCACCAACTTCCCCTTACGGCCTTTCGTTATTCCATTCTTGAAGGTAGGTCCCTCACTTGTGCTGGGATGTTGAAGAGGTTGAAGAATCCAGCTGTGTTATATTGTATTATTTGGCAAACTATTTTACTTGGCGAAGTAGTAACTTGGACAGTTGAAGAAGTAATATCATATTAGAATGTACAACTGCAAAAGGGTTACAGTACTTAAAAATGTCAACTTGAAAGAAAAAAGATGAAAATTATTGCTTAGTTGGCATCTTTGTCAAAGAAAATGTATAAAGCATATTATATCTGGGAGCCTGGCAAAGAATCATAGAATCCCAAAAAACAATCAAAAATGACCTGGTGAAGTAAATTCACTGTCTACACATCCAATGATTTTCTTGTCTTAGATTAGGCAATATGCTGGTGGGAATTGTTGCTTTGACCTTCACCAGATACCACTATGTTATGTTTATTGAATTGAACGGCTGACAAAAGCTCCCCCCAGTCAACATTTGTCACTGACTGGAAATACGGAGGCTGCTAACTGACATCAGAAATGGACATGTACAGGACACAGCCTGGACAAACCTGGTTCTTTCTACTGTTTCACGGTTAGGGATTAGGGGATGTTGGCTCTCATAGTGCCTTAACTCGGTTCTCTCCTGCCCATGTGGGTTGGGGTTCTGGCTTTGGGGTGAGCTAATTGGTATAAATATGCACACCACAGGCTGGTTCTCATTATGCAGAGCAGAGTCTGGATCTTCTCAGCAGGCAGAATGTTGGCCTAAACTAAGACTAAGCATGAGACATGCATTGCCTTGTATGACTAAGGAATCCAAAGAGGACTGTGGTTGACAATGTATACAGAGCTGTTCCTGTCTGCATAATAGGTGCTGAAAAATCTCACATTAATATCCAAGTATGTGTTTTTAATTAATATGAAGTAGCAGTGAGAGTAATGTTTGATGCTCGTGTCTAAAATACACCTATTCATACTGCTGTATATTTTACTGTGAACCTCAGCAAGACAGGCTTTTGATGGGGCACTCATGACCTGTTGGACTCTTTGTGTAAATTAGGTTAAATTTGAGACGAAAAAGTGATAGCGAATTAGTGTGCTTTATGTCAGTGCGTTCCCAGTTACGTGTGTTTTATTTTTTTTGTCTGCTTGTGACCCTGTTACATGGCATTTCACCTCCACGTTTACATTTATGTCCTTGCATCTCCTGCCTGTCCTATAGGCAAACTTACCCCTCTTGCAGAGGGAGCTGTTGCATTGTGCCCGTGCTGCCAAGCAAACTCCTGCTCAGTATCTGTCCCAACACGAGCACCTGCTCCTCAGCACCACCCTGGCAGCCTCTCCGGACTCCTCAGAGCTCTTGATTGAGCCCAGTGAGGCTGCTAAGCGGCGCAGCCCTGACAGGTGAGGCCCTGACATCTGCTGGCCGTTGGTAGGTGGCCAGCTATTGGACAATGGCCTCATGGGCTTCCCTGTATGAATAGTGAAGAGCTCGGGGAGGGTTCCATAGAAATTGAAAGACATATTCTTCATATTTACTCCAGTGGTATTCTATATCTAATATTTTTCCTCATTTTTGCAAGTAATTAAGTGTTTCCATGTTTAGGTCAGGAGTTCAAGGTTTCCTTCAGTTCCCAGAAAGCATTGCATGATTTAGATAAGGCTATGAAAAGGTAATTAAGTTTGTGAAATATTGAGGATTTGAAACCGGAATTTGGTCAGTCCGTTCATGGGTAAAAAAATGTGGTAACGGAGTATTGCTTTAAGTAAACTGACAGTCAATGAGGAATGCATGTGGCAGATGTTGCATGGCAGACTGTTACTGTTTACCTGATCTCAGGTGCATTGCATGCATTGTGAGCTTCAAGTACAAATTAGAACCTAATACAAATGTGAAGAGTGTGTGTATTTGTATAGGTGATCATATTTGGGTTGGAAAACTTTTATAATGTTGTTGTCTTGATCGCTCTGACTGCAGTGAGAAGCCCAGGACCTGTGCCATCTTTTACTCTGTAGTTCATTACGGTTTAATTTTTTCTTTGCGGACAGGGCTAAAGAGAATGGCTTTCATGAACGTCCGTCGGGACCACCAGAGCCCCCTGCCAAGCGTGTATGCACCATCAGTCCTGCCCCCCGGCACAGCCCTGTCCTGCCCCTACCCCTTCCCTTGCCCCTTGGCACTCAACTGCACCCCACGCCGCCCCCCCTGCAGCACTTTGCTTTTGATGACATTGTTGCCCCGCACCTGCGACGGGAGTCACAGCACCCCATGGAGATCAGAGAGCTTAAGGACAGGGCTCGGCACCCAGGTAATTCCTCACAATCATGAAAACTGATAAATGGTGATATCTTGGAGTCCCCATGACCTTAACCAGGGTAAGCCATCAGAAAATGGGTGGATATTAAGTCTTCTGCTCTATTCAGTGAGAGTCTAACTGTATTTTATGCAGAGTCAAATTGGAACCCCCCCCCCCCAATGTAGCCACTTCCTTCCTGCCCTATAGGCTAGGCTCTCCAAAGCAACCAGAGCTGCATGGTCATGTTCCTTTGTACATTCACTCTCTTTATCAGTGTGGAGTGCACAGATGTAAAATCTGTGTGTTGAAACAGCTCTCATATCATGCTGTTTTACTATTGAGATTTTCCATTGAAAGACCATTAACATGTTTAAAAGCTGCTGGGGAAGGAGGGAATCTGATTTTTATGACTTGGGATGAAATACTTAGTGGCTTGGCATGTCTGTATTCGGGGGGTGGAGTGCTGTAATTTTTAAACTGAGCTGTCATGCAAAGCGGGGTGGCCAGGATGAAGGCTTATTCTCCCTAGTACAGAGTGGGATGTTGGCCTGGCCGTATGGAAAACTGCTGTGATGACTGCTGTAGATGTAAAGCAACTTCTGACAGCAGTTGTGTAGCTAAGGTGTTTTGATGGTGGGGGGCGTGGGGTATGCCTTGACAACAGATTTGCAGATTTTGGACGTCATCTGATATGGTGGGATGGTCTGTGTTGTGCAGTACTATGTAGCTCTGTCCTCCTCTGTTTTGTGGGGGGATGGTATCTCTTAATCTGCCTCTAGTGTATCAGGAAAAAAGGAAAAATCACTGCCTGGACACATCGGGCAGACATGGAGTTAATGTTTCAGGTTTATTCAACAATTGTGTGTCAGTGCTCAAGTTTTGTTGTGTGCATACCCATGCATCTTGTGATTTTGTATGACATGGAACAACAGGCCTATGAAATTACTTCCTCACACACTTTGAGAAATCATGGGAGAAAAAAAAATTGTTGCAGTTTTTTAGTACATCTTTCTGCTGAGAAAATTGGTTAACTCCTATCTCTGACTATATGTGTATTGATATTCTTTATGTTAGAAAGTCTTTAAGAAAATAGGAACATGTAAAAGAAGGTCATTAATTGGTCATTGGGGTTTCTGACAGATCAACCAAAAACAGATGTAAATTTAATTTCCATGTTTTTAATCAGGCACCAATGGGGGCTACCGCGAAGAGCTAGTGGACCACCGGCTGACAGACAGAGAGTGGGCTGATGAGTGGCGTCATCTTGATCATGTAAGAGTTCTATTTGCAGATGAAGGAATACCAGAGTTATTCACCCTCCTCAGGGTGAGGAACCCTTCCCAAATAGTTCACAAGGATTAATGCTATGTGTGTATTTATTTTTTCCACCATCTTGTTCAACTAAGGGTTTTGAGTTTAATGCAATAGATGAAAGGCTGATTAATTTTTTATTAATGTAACTAAAGTTGCTGTTTTGCCAGGTATTGAACAGAAAGTGGATTTTCATGTTGCAACTATTTTTTTTGGCATCAACCTTTTCTTTAGTAGAAAAGTTGTGTAACATTGTAACATAGCCAGACTGGACTATATTGGTGAGAGAGCAGTAGAATGCTGCTAGTCTGCCTGACTGTATGGGCCTCGTGATTACATGCCCCATCCACCAGGTGCTGAACTGCATCGTGGACATGGTGGAGAAGACCCGGCGTTCCATCAGTGTACTGCGACGTTGTCAGGATTCAGACCGTGAGGAGCTCCACTACTGGAGAAGGCGCTCCAGTTCACTAGAGGAGGCAAGGAAGTGTGGGACAGCCCTCACCAAGCCATGCAGCCCCCACAATGGGGAAGGCATTGTTGCGGGTGAGTGACCTCTCTTCCTTATCACTCACACACCCAGTAGTGGCAGCTCTGGGTGTTCACTGGCACACAGCAAAAGCATGTCTGTGACACATGCAGAACTGCAGCCGTATGTCTGCCAGTACGTGGCCCACAACAGGTGTTGCTGCTTCCCGTCTGGATTGGAACAGAAGGCGTCCCTGTCATCCTGGGAGCTGGTCTTGGCTTCCCAGCCCAGGGCCATCTGCGAGCTGCACCCGGCCAGCACTGTCTCATGCCAGATCTGGTTCAATGCGGGTGTCTCAGTGTGCTAGCCTGCCTTGCTACAGTCTCTGAGTTGCAGAGCTGTAAAGCCGACTCTTCCTTTGCTTCCCACACTCTCCAGAAGTCCAGAGAGACATTGTCTCACAGCCAGGCTCTGATTGCATGTCTGATGAGATCTGGAGGAAAGCTGGTAAGAAAGCAAAGTTCTGCAATTCCTGGGTAGAGGCCATGTTTCCCTTGGCAGCCACTTTCCCATTGTTTCACGCACAGCTGATTGCCTCATTTCCCTCACATTCCATCCCTTGTCTACCTCGGCCACTCTTTTAGCATGGATGTGGAGCAGAATTTCTAAAGTGTAAAAATACATCAGAAGCAATAGAGTGACAGCATAGTACTTTACGGAGTATGCCTAATATGCATTTTCTTACAAGGTGTTGTGCAAAAAGGATAGGTCCTTGTGCTTCAGTGGCTTTTACACATGTCAACCCCCCACCCTCACCCTCCAGAGGAAGCTGTGAATGAGGTGAAGCGGCAAGCTATGGATGAGGTCCAGAAGGCTGTAGCAGAGGCTGAGCAGAGAGCCTTTGAGATGATTGCTGCAGAGAGGGCCAAGATGGAAAAGACCGTGGCTGAAGCCAAGCAACAGGCAGCCAACGATGCCATCCAGGTCATCAATGAGCAAGAGGACTCTAGTGAGGTGAGGGTGCTGGCCTAAACACCTCCTACTGCATCTGCCGCCTGCTTGAGTGGTTATATTCAAATGCATACCTTGCTGGTGTGCATGATGCCAGGTGCTACTCAACTTGACTAGTCAAACTGAGACTGCTCAGTTTAAACATCTAAAGAGGCACTGCAATATACAGAAATTCGGGCCATAGCATTACTTCCCAACCCATTTATGCTAGTATGAAAGTATTATGGTCAAATTGTTTGCCCAGAGTCTGTTAATGGTCTGTGCCAATCTTCATGACAGCAGAGTTATTTAGCCATAGAGCTTGGTGTGAAAGGAACTGTGACCACAGCCTCATTATTTTTGATTCCTCAGAGCTGCTGGAATTGTGGACGCAAGGCCAGCGAGACATGCAGCGGCTGCAATGCTGCTCGTTACTGTGGCTCCTTCTGTCAGCACAAGGATTGGGAAAGACACCACCTGATCTGCAGTCCAGGTTTGCAGGCACAGCCAAAGCCCCTCTCTACAATTCTCAGCACTGGTAAAAGCCCTGATGCTGTCTCCAGCCCTGGTACAGAGAAGGTTGTCTCCCGGGCCTCAACGCCAACCTCTGTCTCTGCAGTGGAAACGAACGAACACTGAGATCCACATGCCTCACGGTAAAACTCAACGCACAAACAGGATGTGACTCGCAAGTAACTTTTACCATGTCTTCCACCAGAGATGTCTTGGGTAGTGGAATGGATTCCATATTCAGCCGGCTCTTTTTCAACCGGACTGTGTTGGTTCACTGCTGAACCCTTCAGACATCATGAAGATAGGTGTATGGAACTTTATGCACAGCTCCCATAAACCCTAAAGGATGTGTCTGGCCCTTCTTTTCCATAAAGTGGTTAGAACAGCAGTAAAAGCAAATGGCACATTGAAATTTGCTGCTAATTATATTAGGTTTCCTGTATGCCCACCATCCCAAATATCTATTGAAGGAATCTTAAGTATTTGGGTCAAAATATAGGCCACAATGTTCTGTGCTTACTTTGAGTTTATTCTCAGCTTATGTATATAATCCTATGAGGGCGTGGGAATTGATGCTGCCCTATTAATTTAAAATGTTGGCCAGGTACGGCCCAATTGGAAGAAGTTCCTTAAGAGCAGTGTTAGTCTTTGGAAAATTATTATTTTATTTTTTTTTTTTGCCTACAAAAATCACCTTCCCATTTGCTTTTGTTTGCTATGTAACCTTGTATCAGGTTCTTCAATGGCTCCTTTTGTCATAGTACTGATGTAAATTTTATTATTGGAAAGCATTATAAAACAATTGTTTGGGTTACAAGTGTCATCTAAAGTTTCTTGTTGATGAAAGTGCCAGATTGTCTGTTACGGCAGCTCATGATTAAGCATTGTGTAAATAACCGCTATCAAAGTTTTGTGGAGCGCTCTCAGCAGAGCAGAAAAGCTGCATCCAATGTCTGCATTTAATGTTACTGCCTGCAACCCTGATAAGGCATTCTGGTTGACCATGTGGTGGTAGCAAGCATCAATGAAAAGAGAACTCCTGATAAGGATAAAAGCCTGAGGGCTCTGGTCGTCTGCAAACACTTGCGACTTGCTCAATTTGCCTTATCTTGTATGTCACACAGCTCAAATCTTAGGAGTTTACTGTGTATTGATTGCCACAATTCACTAATTAAGGGGAAAAAAAATGAACAGCTGACCAAACAGTTTTATACATAGCAGCCGATTGGTATGTGAAAAGGAAAGTGCTAGATGAAAAGCTAACCAGCGAACAGTTTGTTACAGTAAAGATGAGAGTATTCCTGGAGTGCTACACCAAGTTTGAGCTGAACTTTTTAATGTTAAGGCCGGCTGATCCCAGGAAATTGATCTGGTTTTGTGATCTACCCCATTCATGTAACGTCATGTATAAATCAGTATTTTGCATGAATGCTAATGTCCAGCAAGGCCATTTCCCATTATCTAATGTATCAAAAACAGACTTATGCCAAAAGATTTCAGTAGACTTCTACCAGCTATTGAGACAGGAGTATTAATATGGAAATTTGGAATTATTTTACTAATAAATTTTTCAATGGTTCTGAAATAGGACAGACTCGCAAACTGACATTTGTTGTGTTTTAAGTGGTTTTAGCTCCCCCCAGTGGATCACTATACTTGGAATGCATTGTATCGCCACCATATTTATACTGCATGCAGGTGAAAGAACTCTGTGAATAAAGGACTACATTTTTTTCTTTGTTTCTTTTATATTTATTGAGAATGCCTAAAATTACAGTAAATATAATAAATACATCATAGTCTAAGTGTCAAATTTCCAACTGAGTCTCAGTCAGGATTTATATTTATTTGTTGCCATTTTATAGATCCTATTCTACATGAATAAATTTGATATGCTAAAGACTTGGAGGAACAGATTAAACAGTTTTTTAGATTTCATTGGGTTGAGAATGGGGCATGTAAAGTTGAGAATATGGCATTCAAGCTGACTGCTTGTATATATAGTAAAGAGGTTTCAGTTACTTTAGTGGAATATTATTAATCTTAAAATGAATAAGATGTTGATTTATACTGTGTCAATAATATTAAGACTTAGTGCACACTTTAATGATGTGGCACATAGTTATAGGGTAGTGTGCACCAAGCAACCTGTGCAGGGTGTGCAATATAGTTGCTTTGTATTACCAAGAAATTTCAAGAAATCATCCAGGCTGAGGATTAGGTCACTTCTCTATATTTTTCCCATCCTTATACGATAACTGCATTGCAAAAACACAAACTCAGCTGACATAGATTTGATATCAGTTATATTGCTAACTGTGTATTCTACAGTGAAACAGAAAAATTATCTCCCATGCAAGTCTTCGGATTTTGTTTATTATTTGGGGAAATAAACCAAGAAAATCAGCAAGAAGCACCATTGCTACAAAACCTGCAGTGTTGGTTTGAATCCTGCCTCTGCTTTGTGTGTGGAGTTTGCATGTTCTCTCTGTGTTGTGCAGGTTAATTCTGGGAAGTCAGGGTTCCTCGAACTTTAAGATAGCATACAGTTGACTAAGTAGTGTGTCTGAATTGCTTTTAAATTTTTATTGTGCTTGTGAATATGTACATGTGCATGTATGTGCCCTGTGACAGACTGGTATGAAACCTTGGGTGTACTCCAGCCTTATCCCCTATGTTACCTGGAATAGGTTTCAGGCCACCATCTGAGCATGACCAGTGTTGAACTGGGTGGCACGCAGACAAAAACTCAAGCTTCTAAATGTGGGAACACACACTTTTATTAAAAAGAAACACACAAAACTAATTATTTACACTGTTGTTAGAGGTAGATTGCACTACGGTCCTAGCGTGAATGCCCAAATATTTGCAAGAACAAAGATGCCACGAGACAGCATTTCATTAACAAGAACCTCCATTATTTTTATTACCACGTGTGCACATCACATATGATCGGTTGTTATCATTGTCCATCACATTGGGCTTGTCCATGTGACATTGCTTAACAAAAATTCACCCTTTACAATCTGAGAGCACATTCTTTGTATACCTTAACATACACAACTACAGTCTTTCTCTGTCTCCTGCTCTCACACTCGTGCTCGCTCTTCTTTCTCTATCTACACGTGTAACACCGACACCGAAAAGACATCCTGTTTCTACAAAACAGCTGCACAAGATTCCATTTGAGAGGAACAGTGAGAGAGTAAAAGAGCTTAGACATTTGTATGTATAGGTAAGGATATAACCCAGCCACTGGGGATGGAGAAGCCAATGTATTTCTCTGTGCTGGTCCCAAGCCTGGATAAATGGGGACGGTTACATCAGGAAGGGCATCCGGTGTAAAATTGTTTGCCAAATCTAATATGCAGACAACAAAACAGATTTCCATACCGGACCAGTCGAGGCGCGGATTAACAACAAACGCCACCAGCACTGTTAGCCAACATGGTGTTGATGGAAATTGGGTTACTGTTAGCCAAAGGAGAAGAGGGGGAAGGTGTGTCCAGAGGCAGGAAGAGAGGAGGAAGGTTAGGAGAGTGGAAGTGAGGGTAGGAACTTTGAATGTTCGCAGTATGACTGGTAAAGGGAGAGAGCTAGCTGATATGGAGAGAAGGAAGGTTGATATTCTATATTGTGTGTGCAAGACACCAGATGGGAGGGGAGTAAGGCCAGGTGTATTAGAGGTGGGTTCAAATTGCCCTACCATGTGGATGGGAGGAGAAATGGGGTAGGGGTTATCCTGAAGGAAAGGTATGCCAAGAGTGTTTTGGAGGTGAAACGAGTGTCGGACAGAGTGAGTACGAAGCTGGAAATTGAAGGTGTGATGATGAATGTTGTTGGGTGTGAGATGGATGAGAAAGAAGAATTCTGGAGTGAGTTGGATGAGGAGGTGGAGAGTGTACCCAAGGGAGAGAGATTGGTGATTGGAGCAGATCTCAATGGACATGTTGGTGAAGGGAACAGAGGGGATGAGGAGGTGATGGGTAGGTATGGTGTTAAGGAGAGAAATGCAGAAGGTCAGATGGTAGGGGATTTTGTGAAAAGGATGGACGTGGCAGTGGTGAAAATGTATTATAACAAGAGGGAGGAACACTGGATGACGTACAAGAGTGGAGGAAGATGCACACAGGTGGATTATGTCCTATGCAGGAGGGTCAATCTGAAGGAGATTGGAGACTGTAAAGTGGTGACAGGGGAAAGTGTAGTTAGGCAGTATAGGATGGTGGTCTGTAGGATGACTTTGGAGATCAAGAAGAGGAGGAGAGTGAGGGCAGTGTTAAGGATCAAATGGTAGAAGTTGAAAAACGAAAACTGTAAGGTGGAGTTCAGGGAGGAGATAAGATAGGCACTGAGTGGCAGTGAAGACCAGATAACTGGGCAACTACAGCAGAAGTGGTAAGGGAGACAGCTAGAAAGCTTGGTGTGACATCAGGTCAGAGGAAGGAGGACAAGGAAACCTGGTGGTGGAATGAGGAAGTACAGGAGAGTACAGGTGTATACCTAGGTAGAGGTTGGCGAATAAGAAGTGGGAAAGTGGGAAAGATGAAGAAAGTAGACAAGAGTACAAGGAGATGAGGCATTGGGCTAAGAGAGAGGTGGAAAAGACTAAAGATAAGGCATATGGCGAGTTGTATGAGAGGCTGGACACTAAGGAGGGTGAAAAGGACCTATACCAATTGGTTAGGAAGAGGGACCGAGCTGGGAAAGATGTGTGGCAGGTTAGAGTGATAAAGGATAATGATGGAAACATACTCACAAGCGAGGAGAGTGTGTTCAGCAGATGGAAAGAGTACTTTGAGGGGCTGATGAATGAAGAGAATAAGAGAAAGAAAAGGTTGGATGATGTGGGGATAGTGAATCAGGAAGTGCAATAGGTTAGCAAGGAGGAAATAAGGAAAGACATGAAGAGGATGAAGAATGGAAAGGCTGTTGGTCCAGATAACATACCGGTGGAATCATGGAGGTGTTTAGGAGAGATGGCAGTGGAATTTCTAACCAGATTATTTAATGCAATCTTGGAAAGCGAGGATGCCTGAGGAGTGGAGACAAGGTGTACTGGTACCGATTTTTAACAATCAGGGTGATGTGCAGAACTATAGTAACTACAGAGGTATAAAATTGATTAGCCACAGCATTAAGTTATGGGAAAAAGTAATGGAAGCTAGGTTAAGAAGGGAGGTGATAAGTGAGCAGCAGCATGGTTTCATGCTGGGAAAGTGCACTACAGATGTGATGTTTCCTCTGAGGGTGTTGATGGAGAAGTATAGAGAAGGTCAGAAGGAGATGCATTGTGTCTTTGTGGACTTACAGAAAGCATATGACAGGGTGCCTAGAGAGGAGTTATCATATTGTATGACGAAGTCAGGAGTGGCAGAGAAGTATGTAAGAGTGGTACAGGATATGTACGAGGGAGTGTGACTGTGGTGAGGTCTGTGGCAGGAGTGATGGATACATTCAAGGTAGAGGTGAAATTACATCAAGGATCAGCTCTGTGCCTTGCTTATTTGCAATGGTGATGGACAGGTTGACAGACGGGATCAGGCAGGAGCCCCCATGGACTATGATGTTTGTGGATGACGTTGTGATCTGTAGTGAGAGTAGGGAGCTGGTTGTGGAGACCCAGGAGAGGTGGAGGTATGCTCTAGAGAGGGGAGGAATGAAAGTCAGTAGGACTAAGAATACATGAGTGTGACTGAGAGGGAGGACAGCTGAATGGTGAGGATGCAGGGAGTAAAGCTGGCAAAGGTGGATGAGTTTAAAGACTTGGGGTCAACAGTTCAGAGTAACGGGGAGTGCGAAAAAGGTAAAGAAGAGAGTGCAGGCAGGGTGGAGTGGATGGAGAAGAGTGTCAGGAATGATTTGTGACAGACGGGTACCAATAAGAGTGAAAGGGAAGGTCTACAAGATGTTAGTGAGACCAGCTATGTTATATGGGCTGGAGACAGTGGCACTGACAAAAAAACAGGAGGCAGAGCTGGAGGTGGCAAAGTTAAAGATATTAAGATTTGCATTGGGTGTAACAAGGATGGACAGGATTAGGAATGAGTATATTAGAGGGTCAGCTCAGGTTGGACAGTTTGGAGACAAAGCCTAAGAGGCAAGATTGCGTTGGTTTGGACATGTGCAGAGGAGAGATGCTGGGTATATTGGGAGAAGGATGCTGAGGATTGAGCTGCCAGGCAAGAGGAAAAGAGGAAGACCAAAGAAGAGGTTTATGGATGTGGTGAGAGAGGACAAGTAGGTTGTTGGTGTGACAGAGCGGGATGCAGAGTGCATGAGGAGCTGGAGACGGTTGATCCGCTGTGGCGACCCCTGATGGGAGCAGCGAAAGAAAATGATGAAAAATTATGATGTACAAGTAAGGATATAGAGATGTTTTCTCTTTTCTATGCTACACTATTTCAAGTGTTTCTAATGTGAACACTTTTTGGATTTTACAGAGAATATTTGAGTTGGACACTAATGTGACACAATTTTGTGTATGCGGATGAGGAAAGATTTGACCTGAATAAAGTAAGGAGATGTGGCAGGAACCTCATAGGTCAGAAGGCCACAGTGGATGTGCCAGGCCAGCGTGGGGACAACATCACAATGTGTGCTGCTATTGCTGAACATGGGGTAATTCACCATGCTGCAGCCATTGGGCCCTGCAACACAGACTGGCTTCTTCAGTTCTTCGATGGGGTCTACAATGCCCTCATTCCCAAAAAAGAAAGGGTTATTATGAGATTGTGAGAGCCAACATGCCACTTAATGTGGTAATTTGGGACAATGTAAGTTTCCACTACTCCAACCATGTGAGGAAATGGTTTGAAATCCACCAACAAATGATATTGGTGTTCCTGCCACTGTATTATTCACCATTCCTCAATCCATTTGAGGAATTCTGCTCTGCTTTGTAGAAAGTGTATTAATTGACAGCCTCATAATCAGATTTCCCTACTGGAAGCAATGGATGATATCACATCTGAGGCTTGTTGAGGCTGGGCGCACCATGCAAAAAGATTTTACCCCCCAGGTATTCTCTGTATTCTCTAGAAACAGCATGTCTTTTCAGGAACCTGTCTAAGGTGGAGATACTCACAGAGGCAATGTTTTTCAAAAATTCCATTGTCCTCTACAAAAGTTCCCTGGCTCTTTTTTAGCCTACTGGCATTGTTTTCTCTCACCATGTCCACAATTGTCATTTGCTGCCCATGTGTCAAAAGTAGCCCTCTCCCACCGGAATGAGGCAGTGGTACTATTCTGACAGCACAAAAGGTCATTAATTTATCAGTTGTTATACAGAGGTCACAGACTACTATTTACCATAAACTGCACTAAGGTGATGCTGCATATGATACAGAAATACAGTAAATGTGGGATCAGATACCTGTTCTCATTCCTGAATGTCCATATTACAGAAGCCACTGAAGACCATGTCACCTGAGGCTGCACCCATTAATCAGCTTCAGCCAAACTTAGGCCATGGTTGATAACATGGTCCACAATTGTTGCCCTTATTTCATTAGACACCCAATGAAACCTATTTACTCCTCTCCCTCTACCCATACCCCTGTACCTGACTCTTGTCCTCTGTGTGCTCCTCTCCCCCTTGCAATACCATGCATTTGGACACCACATCCTCTCACAAAGCCTTGTATCTGAATAACACCATCTTCTTGCTCCATTTTCATTTCACTATTCACTGGGTGAAACATGAGCATCAAATATGGTTGTGTGTAATTACTGCAGTGCCATGACATGCACCTGTGATACAAGATTGAGAGCATGTGTTTCTATTTGTTTCAACTAAACCTCTTCTGAGAACATGTGTTTCTATTTGCTTTCAATTGAAGGGCAAATTTACTACTAACACTGACAGTGTTTAATTGGCCGTGCTCTTTCATACATATTTGAAGAAAGTTTAAAGTGATTTGATTGAAAACACTAGCACAATGCAGGACAGTATTAAGGTGAGTGAGAAATCTGTAGTTCTGACTGATAAAAGTACAAACTGTTTTGATGAATTGTCAGAGTCAGATGAGAAATGCATCAACACAATGGCAAAATGTCTTAAGTAGTCAAGTATGTGTAGAAACAATAGCAGTGTGTACAAACACAATGAGAAATGCTAATATGGGTGGGGAAATGTGTTACTGATTTGACAACTGCATTACAGTTTTTTTTTCAATTGCTTAAATGCACTTCTCATAGCCTCAAAACTCCACAACCTTAATGCCATTGACCACAGCACTGTTTCATTTCTTAATGTGTATGCACTAAGTGGCAATTAGTAAACCACATTCTGCACATCACTAAGTACATGCATCATTGCATAGACACAACTTGAATTGTATAGACACAATTTTCAATTGACTCTGATAAGCCAATCAGAACAGATTGTGCTTTTATCATTTATGAATATACATTTCTCATTCATATCAGCACAATGGGTCATTGTATAAATCATTGCATGCTAAATATAATGTACAATGA
>JAACJT020023133.1:0-25750 GCA_009936485.2 Gymnarchus niloticus | reverse complement strand
GAACGGCTGCCGTGGACGGCGCTCCCTGTACTTCTGGTACCTCGTGAAGAAGTTAAAGTCCGGTTTCTTGTACCACTGTGAGGACAGGATGGCCGCCGTTGACTGTGATGAAGATGCAGTGCAGAGGGAACCGTGTGATGCCAACCACGTCAGTCTCGGCCAACACTCACCTCGTAAAGGTCTTTGGAGTAGGGGGCTGGGTCCCACACTATCAGGATGCCTGAGTTGTACAGGGGATTGGTGAGAAACTCAGCTTTCTTATCAGTCAGAACCTTCGAGGCAGGAGAGCGAAAATCCACAAGAATCGTAAATTCCTGTTAAGTGCCAGCAACCTCAATATCACCACCATTTTAGCCTCCACAGTTAAATGTATATCTCTCTGGATTAGATGATTATTCAGATCACCTCAAGGATGGTCAAAGATCTGTTGGCTTCCTTGCTAGTAATATTTGCTAGTTAGAACATGTCAATCAGGACACCTTCAGCTGAGGCGGTCTGACTAGTGAACAGGGGTGAACCATGTGACCTTCACAGGACAAACCTGGACTCTAAGCATGTGACTCTTCAGTATGGCGATGTTTGCACCGAAAGTCCAAAGGTTACAACAGTAGACCTCTGCCTAGGGAGTCCAAGCTTAGAACAGATGCATAGCATGGATGGCTGGGCAGGAAGTAACAAAGGAGCCCGCACAGGATTGGAACAAAACGGTGTCCTTTTCAAGGTCTTTCAGTAGGGGGCAGGCTCCCACGTTTTGAGTATGCCTGTGATCTAGAGCAAGGGTGCCCAACCAGTCGATCACGATTGACAATTGATTCTTAATCAATCGCGAGAAGTGTAATTTTCCTGTGCGCGCTCTCCTTTTCCACCCTGCAATTACTGGTGTGAACAGTTAGGTAGCTAAGCTGGCAGAAAGCAAACATGTCAAAAGCCAAAAAATCAAACTTACTTTCATTCAGACTGGGAGGAGGATTATTATTATTTTTTTTTTTTTTGTTTACTCAAATTCGTAGTCCATCTGTCTTATCTGCAATGCCAAAGTGGCTTTACTGAAGAAGGGCAATTTGGACCAGAATTTCAAAAAGGTGCACAAAGGCTATGAGACTGATTTCCCTGCTAAAACAGCTCTACGCAGCGGAAAAGTGCAGACATACAGACCTGCTGCTGTACACACATGTTGGATGGCTAAGCAATTTTTGACGAGATTCACAGAGTTGTTGCCTGAAATAAAAGATTTTCTGAAACTTTCAGAACATGCAGAATATGCACAGCTAGCGGACTGCCAGTGGCTTTTGGATTTAGCTTTCCTGACAGATCTCACTGAACTTCTCAATGAGCTTAATTTAGAGCTGCAACGGATGAATTCAGTGAACACACATTTAAAAGCAAGCTACAACTAGGCTGCAACACTGTGACCTGCGGAACTTTCCTCACATACAGGCAGAATTTCAGCATCAGGGCAATGACTCTGTGCAGCTTGACAGTGCACGTTATGAGGAGCAAGTTCAGAGCATCTTGTCAGAATTTTACAAGTGCTTTACTGACTTTGCAACCATCGAGCCTGTTGCCAACTACCCGTGTTTTCCATTTGGTGTCAGTATTGATGTGGATTGCATTGTTTCCAAAGTAGTATCACTGTTCCACTTGGAAAGCTCTGCTTTTGAGAATGACATTCCCACACTGCAGAATGACATTGAGATCAAATCCAGGGCAACACCTGGCATAAATGGAGAGTTCTGGAACCTGCTGCTGGAACAAAAGTATCCCAACCTCAGAAGGTGCGCCTTGAACTTGACAGCACTTTTTGGATCAACCTATTTGTGCGAGTCTGCTTTGTCTCACAGGAAAATCATCAAGTCAAAGTACAGATCCACAGTGACGGACAGCCACCTTGTGTGCTGCCTAAGGCTTGCAACCAGCTCCTACTGCCCTGACTATAAGAAACTAGCTGCCTCCTCCCAGTGCCAGCAGTCCCACTAAGGTAGAGAAATACATTTGTTTCCAAAATTCCAATTTGGAGATCTGCCTTTTTATTACATTTGGGTTACATTTCTGTTTGTTGTGTGCATGTTAACTATGTAGGTAGGCTATCAGTAATAGCTAAGGCTCCCTATTTGGACTGGTAGATCTTGGCAGACTGGCAACTTGAAAAGTAGATCTTGATTCAGAAAAGGTTGGGCACCCCTGATCTAGAGTGAACTGGTGAGAAATCTGGCTTTTACAGATCTGTAATGGACCCATCATTCGAGAACCTGAATTGTCATTCAGTAGATCTCTGATTGGTACTGTCCTGGTAGAGGTGATTAGGTCAGATAGAGCTTGGCAAAGAACACACTATTTACTCCTTCACAGACATTTCTGAAGTTGGACCAAAAAAGCAAAATATGGCATTACGTGGGAGTTCATCAGGCGTATTGTCGTTTTGTGTCCCACGTCCGAACGATAGCCCTCAGTTGGTGCAGTATTGAAGCGAATCACAGCATCGTGTTTATCTGCGGAGGAGAATGCCAGCAAACACGGTTGTTAAATGGCCAGTGTCCTCATTTAATTGTCAGTTCAATTCGATTTCAGTTTATTTTTATTGAGCCTTTATCAATGCGCATTGTCACAAAGAACTTTATGTAGTCCTGGGCCCAAGGTGCCCAGAGAGTAAGGCAAGGGCCACAGTGGCAAGGGAAAAACTCCCTCAGGAGGAAGAAACCTTGAGAGGAACCAGACACCATCAGCCAACGCTTCTCATCATATTAATGCAAATATAGACTTGGAAATGTGACTATCATTACATTAAGTGCTTGACGCTTTTATTTGTTGATTTACTGCAGTTTACTCGTACTGTAGAAATATATAAACACTTACGGTACTTTGTTTTGTTTGTTTTAGAAGGTGTACTTGGTGTTAAGTTTTTAGCACTCACCGATTTCTGCTCCCAGCGAAGACCTTACCATGGAGCCGGAGGACATGACCACAGCACATGTCTTCAGTGGTCCCAGGTTCTTCTCCAGACTTTCTTTGGGTAAGTACTTCTCCCAGCCACTCCCTGAGAATGGTCCGTCCCCTGCCTTTATGGTCACGAGGGGAACCCGAGTCTGAAGGTCACGCTGGAGGTCCCCTGGGCTCTGGGCTCTTTTAGAAGCTTTGGGTGGCACATGAAATTTATTTTCCTTCCAAAAGCTTCTAATGTGATGCTCGGCTTCCTTAGAAATGCGAGTCCTTTCGTCCCAAACTAAGAGCTTCTCCGGTCTGGACACTGTGGAGTTGGACCCCTGACTGGCTCCTTTTTTGCATTCAGTCTTGGGCATGGTGGTAGTGACGTCTTGCTGTATGTTCATGAGTTTAATTTTTTTTGTGACATAGTAGTCATATAAAAGTAGAAACAGACAAATAACAACAAAAAGCAAGACGTAACTTTTCTTATAAAATGATCTGTGACACCTTGACTCCATAGGTGGTCTCTATAGAAGATAAAGAAAAAAAACAGTTACAGTTAGGTTCTGGTGTTTAAGCCCATGCCAACTAACCGTAAAGTTCTTCAGTAATGCGGCCTTATGCTGTACTATGCCTGTTGTTTCCACTGCCTGAGTTGAGTTAAGAATGAATGCTGGTGTGGAAGATAAATTACTCTTCCTTTTTCTACCTTATTTCTGTCTTTCTCGCTCTTCACCAGACAAAACAATCTCAGAAAAGAACTAAGTCTCAACACAGGATATAAAATAAATTTTCTTTTAATAGCAAAAGTTTTGAAAGCGAACAAGCAGTGTTCCTATCCCAGTGGGTATATCTTTCACACTGGTTTATGGTTAATCCTGGTGTGTAGAGGGCATTATGTTACGTATGCAATAAGGACAAGCAGGCATGCTTACAGTATATAAAAACCAGCAGGTTTACTTGAGAATTGAGCACAATCCATTTCATACTAAAAAGGAACCTTGGAGTCGGAAATTAGCATGAATGTCACAAAGGCAGTAAGACCAGAATTTACATTGATGTTTGACTACTGGGGAAGCTAGTAAATTTAGGCTGTTAATGGAAGGAAAGCTGCCAGATTCGGGGGTTATCTGCACTTAAAATGGGATAATTATTATCCTGAGGTACAATTATCGACCAGTGGAACGAAACGACACACAGGACATCAACTCTGCATAGGAAATGATTTGTCTTTAACTAACATTTGCTAGTGATGTCAAGGAAAAACATACCAGTAATGTCATCATTTAATTAATAAAACTGTTGATCCAGATGTTTATACCAAATAACCCATCTCAGTCTAAAGAAGGAATCATACTGAATCCCAGTCGCTTCAGTGAGAATACCATGCATGCGTCTTTGTAATTTTACATGTTGTAATAAAATGACCCTGAACCTTGTTTCAGGAAATACGGGTTAGCCACGAAAAAGAGAACGTAATTGTGTACTCTGAGTAAATTAGAGACGCTATTTGTCCTAATATCATGTTTTTGGACAGTATGAGGAAATCAGATTTCCCACAGGACACCCACATAATGTGGAAAACGAGCAAACTCTTCACACAGCTTCTGTGTTACTGCAAGGAGTCGAACCATAAACCTACAGCCAAAATATGATGGGTGAATTACAACAAGGAACAAGCTTATTTACAGTTCTTGCGTCTCATAGTGAAGTGGCTGCATCTTACCCTATTTCTCTGAGGATGAAGAATATCTTCGCAAGACACTTCTGCTGACAATAGAGCAGTCTAAGCTACAGTGAGGAACTGCTGCATGTGTCTAAAGATCACCAGTCATCTTTAACCATGCCATGTTGCCCCGCCTCCATCTGATCTGTCTTAGCTTCACAGACACCAACCTTATGAACTCGGTGTGGCACTTTTTTTTTTTTTGCGAGTTATCCAGCAGGCTACACAACTACACCTTACCCGGCAAAATGCGATAAAAGATCCCTAAGTTGGTGTTGACTACGAAGCATAACGGTGGCTGTGATGAAGCAGACAAGCTGAATGGTGTGGTGCTCGAAGCTGAAGGTAACCCGCCACTAAGAGTTTGGATGCTCTAAGGTTCCTCCTGAATTATTATTATTTTTTTTTAAATGTTGGGGTTAATAGGCATATTTTCCTGATGTTTGTTTAGGAATAAGTGAGTATTTCTTGGTTCTTCACGTTGACTTGCTTGATTTCCTTTCACCAACATAATGCTTGCCCCTGGGCACCTTACCCACAAGCTGTTTTCTTGTAATATTTAACCAGTTGCAAAATGCATCCTGTGGCTTCCTTAGTTTCGGAGCTGGCTGACTGCCCAGTGAACAGTTGGCGGTCCTTTGGCAGGTTTATATGCAGGTATATTTGCTATATAAACGTATGTACATATGTCATATAGTGCCACTGTAGAGGGACATCAGAACTTCCCAAGGTGCTGTGCAGATACCTGGCATACTGCCAAAGTAATTGGCTGGTAAATATGTGCTGTATGGAGTATCCAACATGTACCGGTGTTGCCTGTTATGTAAACCCATTTTTTGTGTTGTGGTAATGCCTCTTGTGTAAGTTGCCCACCATGAACGTGTGTGTATCAGCTAATGATACACATAGCCAGTGCCCTATAAATAGTTGGTGTTGGACCTAAGTAAAACCTGCCTTGTTAAACTCTGAGTCCCAGTTTTTATTATTGAAAGCTTTGAAATGTTTCTACTATTTATTTATATAATGCGTGTGTTAAAAAGCAAAAAGCTGTTTTGTTCTTTTTTTTTTTCTTCCCTGTTTTCTCCGTGGCACGAGCTGTCCTTGCCAGAGCCTGGGGTGTTTGTCCATCTTCCATAACTTAATTCCTTACAATCAATTTAAACATACTTGTTTAGTCACCAAAGACATGTTTCAACTATAAATATAAGATCTGTGTTGTAATGAAGATGATGTATGTCATCTTAAATGTGGACTTGTTTCCGCTAATGGTTTTTCTGTCGGTTTTGTGTGTTCTAAAATTCGACACCTGACAGAGTTTTACTTTCTTCGGATCACGGGCCGCTTGGATTAATACTAAACCCCGAATTTAGCAAGTACCTTTAAAGCACCAACAATGTACGTTTCAGTGTCTTTTAATATGAAAAGAGACAGAGTTTTCCCATTCATCTGAGTAGTGTCTCAAGTAAAGGTGAATATGGAAGAAAGGGAACTGTCTTCGGGTTTGGATGCGTTAATATTTTTATTGATCTTCTTACTTGTTAAGGGTACAAACTGATGTAATTCCAGGGGGGGTACACGAGAAATCAGACTACATGCTGTAGTTAAATCTGAATTCAAACTGGACAATATTGAAAGCAAACTTAAGGATTTGTCGATTCACCGAATTTCTCCGTCCGATTATCGATTGAACTGTTTATTATTATTGCGGCTGCTGTTATTTATTTTTATTGATAATGATTTTAAGGGGAGCATGGACATACGGCGTCGATACAGTCGATCTAATGTTAGAGGACGTATCGAAACGAATGTTTTATTCGTCGCTCAAATGTCATACGTGTTAGCGAGTGTTGTTTTGATCATGTTCCCATTCGCTCGTGACCGGGCACGTGGTATCAGTGGCGTGAATAGCGGTGCGTGCTTACGCGCCAGGGCCCCCAAGACCTTCCGCGAGGTTCTTAAATCATCATCTCACTGTCTAACGGAAAATTATACCGTCTTTTCGTAAACCACAGACTCAACCTCTGATTCGTATCCTTGTGAAACCTCTTTTGTGAAGTGTAATTTTTGGATATCGAATGTTTTTTTTTATAAATAAGTAGACACATTTGTGTGTGTATAATGATTTTACTGTGGGGGAAGCGTAGTTGAAAGGATGAAACGAAGCACAACATCGTGTTCATACTAGAAAGAAATAACCGATGAGCATGGTTTTTAAAGGGCCAGTCTTTTTAACATACGCCGATGTATTTCATCTTTCTAATCTCAGTATTGTTTGAATTGTGAAAGTACATTAAATGCTCAAAGTTTATTTTTGGCTGATTTATTTCGTTCAGCTTGTACTGTACATAAATAAAAATGAAACTTAGAGATATAAAAAAGTTTTTAGTGTTAAGTGTGTGGAAAACGCTTTTTTTAATAATTTTTTTTAAGCACTCACCAATTTCTGCTCCCAGTGAAGAGTTCACCATTGAGCCAGAGGACATAACCACAGCACATGTCTTCCACGGTCCTCTGTTATTCTCTGACTCCGTTAGAGTACGCGCTCCTCCCGCGATTTCCTGAAAACAGTCCGTCCGTTCTCATGATCGGCACGAGAGATAAGCACCCGAGATTTTGGAGTTGACGCTGCTTGTCTCGGCTCCTGCTCCTTCTCTAACAAGACGCAATGTGTGGCACCGGACATTCGTTATGAGTCCAAAGGCTGTTAATGTAAAGCTGGGTTTCCTTGGGAGTGTGAGAGTTTTCATCCCAGATGGACAAGTGCTTCTCGTCTCTGGTCACTGGAAGTGGAGAAGCGTCGGGGTTCAAGCCGGCTGCCTGTTGTCTCGTGTTCATTGTGGGAACTGGCAATAATATTAGCTGGCCTCATGGCTTAGCTTAAATGGTTTTTTTTTGGTTTTTTTTGTTTTTTTTATATATGACTGATGTGATATGTAACCCGCAGGACACTGGGAGAACAAGCGCCCTCCTCGTACACAGTTTTGTGTTTCTGCCGAGGGCTGAGCTGTTATCTGAATACCGAAATATAAGTGGATTAAAAGAAACAATCCACCCATCTAGTACTGAGATGACTGCGTGTATTTATATGAAGGAGTTTTTTGTCTGCTCAGAGTCAGCAGACCCATGTTTGGGTTTAGGCCTGATGCTTCTTGGTAAAGTCTGACTGCCGCTTTCAGAGCAGTTTCCTTGCAGCACGACAGCGGAGTAGAAACCCGCAGGACTGTCAACAGTCTGCTTATCTATATGATAAGTGGTATGTGGTAGATATCCTTGTAAGGCTTCATGACGTAAACTGGTGCACAGCCATTGGGCACTAAAGCACATCTCTTAATGTTAAACTTTAATACAGTCATATACCAGTGCTGACTTAGTTAAAGTTTAATAAATGAGTTAAGCAACACCTTTGTAATAATGTGTTGCATCATCGACCTTGCAGGAAATTAAACGAGAAGAAGACAAGCAATCCTGTGTTGTGACTAAAAATAGAAATGCCTTTCAGTATGTTATTTCTTTGAACACAGTTAAATTACAAAGTCATTGTTTTATTCTTTCTCGGATCTGTTGAGACCTTGAAACCAGTATTGATTTGTAAATTTGACCATGACCAGTGTGTACTGTTGTAAATGGTGTCGATGGGCAGATTATCGTGTTACAATTCAGTGTTGTTTTGACGCATAACATTACATTTCTGTAGAAAAAGTTCAACGGCAATACTCTCTAGGGCAGCTTCCTTATTCAGAGTTGGTATTGTGTGTATTTATTTTATTTTTTTTTTTTGGTGTAAACCAGGAGAAGATGAAAATTCTTGTGCCCCTGTAAAGGGGGGGAAACACATTTCCTTTGATGCAGTGTGTAAAAGATGCACTTCAGCACCACATGGGGGAATTTTCCAAAATGATGTCCCCATTGATGAAAACAAGTGTTAAACTTAACTCTTAAATTTAGCTTCATTTATTTCATTATTTGTTCCGGGCTTTCAAGCACTCAAGTCTCAACAAACTGATGATACATTAGAGTGTCATAATTGGCCCAGAAAGCCTCATGTGGGGCACATGGGGTTTCTTCATTGACCTGTAGCAGGATGTGGTGGTGGTGCTCATCTTGAGATTGACCGTGGGGTTACTCCAGAAATCGGACTTAATAAAGTTAAACCTGATTCTGACTGGAGAAATTCGGGGTGATTCAGGGAATCGACAAATCCTGAAGTCAGGCTTTCAGTTTTCTCCAATCAGGGTTCGATTTTAACTACAAGATATGCTAAGCCCAGTTTCTGGAATCTGACCCTGCTCTTCATTTCTGTGGTCTAATGAGTTAAACAGACACGGCCGGCTTCACATTTGTCTACAAAGACAATGGATCTGTGTTGGCCCTCAAGGTACGAGGGTGTCAGGTGTCTGTTACCGGGCAAAGCTGCTTCTTTCTCAATATAAGAGAGTCAAGTACCCTTGTGTGGTTCTGTGGCTTTCATGTCTGTGCCTATGACGGGAGGTTGCTGGGTTGAATCCCACAGCCGCCAGAATGCTCAAATCACCATTGGACTCTCGATCAAGGCCCTTAACCCCAGAAGGGGGTTCAGACTGACTCTGTGCTCTGATCACAAGCTTTGCTTCAACCTGTCTATGTGTTTGTGTCTGGAGGGTGAACTGGGATACAGTAGTAATAATAATAAGATGGACCTGGCCCTTTTGCAGTTTTTACAGCCCTATGTAACATTTCCCCCATGCTCAAAAGAACTTACCTTTTAACTTATCAGTTCTGGAGAAAAAGTCCAGCCTGATTTGAAATGCAGCCTCACAGGGACCCGGAGGACAGACTTGAGTCCAAGGATGGCCGAATCGCCGCAGCTGCTGTCTATTAATAACACCAGGGGGCATAAAAATAGGCTAGCGCTCGGCGATGACAGTCACATGTGGGGCGCCAGAGACACAACAGGCACCGCTGTCTCCACCGAGGGGCACTTTGGTGAGGAGTCGTAAGGAGGCAGGTAAGAGTCCGGCCCCCTCTTCCAGAACATGTCTGTACAGCACCACGTTGTCCGTTTGGGTTCTCACCTTAGTGTGATTCCTGGAAGCTGATTAATGTGGAATTAATGCATTTATTTCTGTTTGCTGTTAAATTAACATTTATGGAGTGATTGGAGGAAATGAGAAGGATTCTGATTGGCTGCTGTTGTTGTTGTTATTATTATTGTTGTATAAAGTAGCCTTCACAATAAATTTAGAAAAATTGGTTTCTTATGGTACAATACCATTTAATTCTTTTTCCCAATAATTTGAAATTTTTTAAATTTAGGTGATCTGTCTTCCTGAAGTGGAAAGAGCTCAAGGTCAAACAGCAGTAACCATGCAGCTGATTTGGATCCTGCTACTGGGACTGCTGCTGTCGGGCCCATCCCAGGAGGGGTCTGGAGTGGCAGCAGAGTCTGATGCCCACCAGGTAGACGATGAGCAGCCTGACAGCCGAGAGTTGTGCACCAGGTGGATGAGTGGTGTTCCCGGGACCCCCGGACACAATGGCCAGCCAGGCAGGGATGGCAGAGATGGCCGTCAGGGTGCTCAGGGGGACCCTGGAGACCCAGGTGACAACTTTCTGTTCCATCGGGCCTTGCGTAGCTTAGGGGAGAGACCAGCAGTCTGACGGCTTCTCCCACCACAGGTTTCCCGGGAGAGAAGGGCAAGCTGGGCCCACGAGGAGGTGAAGGTGCACCGGGCTACCGTGGATTTCCTGGGAACCCCGGTCAGAAGGGAGAGCGTGGTGAGGCTGCTTTTGCGTACCGCTCAGCCTTCAGCGTGGGCCTGAACGGACCCGTAGAGGTTTCTGACGGGCTGCTCCGTTTCACCAAGCTCTTCTACAATGAGCAACGCGACTACGATGACATCAGTGGGAAGTTCCGCTGTGTTGTCCCGGGCCTCTACTACTTCACCTACCAGCTAGCGGTGAGCGGCAGTGATGCCAAGGTGGGCCTGTACAAGAGCGGCAAGCCTGTCGCCTTCACCCTGGATCAGTACCGCACTGGCAACCTGGACCAGGCCTCCGGGGTGGTTCTCTTGCGTCTGGCACCAGGCGATGAGGTCTGGCTGCAGGTGTACGGGGAGGAGGGGCCGGCCGGCATCTACGCCGACAACACCATCGATTCTACCTTTACTGGCTTTCTCCTCCATCCTGACTTGAATGCAGACTGGCTGGCTAAGCGTCGCCGTTAGCTAGCAGGATGCAGGTGGGCGCTGTGGCGCCACAGGGGTGCAGTTAACATTCTAATCTGATCAGAATCCGAACCAAAACATTGAAGCCCTGCTTTCAAACGTGATGACAAATTCGAATTTTACTTTTTTTTTTTTTTTTTTTTATGTGTCTTTTGGTGGCTCCTTCATGCTGACCGCTGGGAACAGGTATGGGTGGAGGGATCTTTTCTGGTCATGTCCTGGGCAGCTAGAAGAGAGGAGCGCAGGACAGGCTCTCGAGGGCACTGTCACAACCTCGTAGTTTGGTCACACCGCAGACGGCACAGAAAACCACACTGATTCGTGCTGGGCCCTGTCTGATTTCTGGATTTCAAGGACCGCCAGGGACTTCTGCGAGCAAGTCCATCAGTATCATCGTGTTTCCAACCCCCCTTGCTCTGAATGCTGGGAAGCTTCTCAGGTTGCAATCTACTGACAGCTGCCAGGCCGACTGGCAAGTGCGTAACAAAATCCGGTTTTTAATACAGTACTGGTGTATTTTTGGTGAGCACGCTGCTCTGCTGTATTCTCTCTTTCTCGGGAAGATTCCTGCTTCCTCTTTTTGCAGTGTGACTCAAACCCATGAGTCATTCATTGACCAGTTGTTACTGATGTGATTTCATTTTCCAGGCACCGAAGTAGAATATATAGATGCTTTCTGCTTTTATTAATTAGGGCCTGGCTGCAGTTTGTGTTTGAATGTCAATAAAATCATATGTCTAGAAGAAGAGTGCACTGTGCTAACTTAAAAACCTGAACCATTTTCCTGAATCAAATTAGGCTTGAGGCAGAGTTTTTGAGATATTGATTCGATGGAGAACACACTGAGAGCCCCTCTGTTCAGGCACCACTTTCTGTTCTGCCTCCTGACTTTGTGTTTAGCTTTTCTTACAGCTTGACATCAGCTGTTTTTCAGATAATTATTCGGTTTTGCCACAGGACCAGTGCACTGTTTTGCTGCGTTTGGCTGTAGTGAGATCCCACAGGGAAAACGAGGGGCTAAGCTGCAGATGTAGGTGTAGACGGTACAAGTCTCAGGAGCTTAGCTGAGAGATCCCAGCTCTATGTGTTAACATTCACTTCAGTTTATTTTTATAGTGCCTTTCACGACACAGTTACCCCCAAGGCACTTAACAGGAGTGTGTGGTAGTAACAATGTACATCGATGAAAGTTCAGCAGACAGCTGTGGCGAGGACCCAAAAACCCCTAAGCAAAAAGAAGAAAAAATCTCTGGGGGTCCAAGGTCAACTATGTTCTTCATTCTGAACTTTAAATTATACCCTTTTTACAGAGGTGGAAAGTTCAGGTCCAGAAAGTACAAATCCAGACCAGGATTTTGTTTGAACCAACCAGTCCTGGTCTGGAGTTATACTTTCTGGACCTGAACTTTCCACCTCTGCCTTTTTATGACCTGTCACTTTTTCTGTTCCCTGCTAAAACAGAAGTGAACATTGTTCAGTTGTGGGTGTGTCGGCAGTGTTCACACATCTGCTGTGAGGCCAGAGTGCCTGCACGCAGGTGGCATATGAGAAGTGTTTAAATTTTAACCTAATATAATAGAGCAGCTACCTTTTGTGTGTTTATAGTCCAGTCTGCCCTCCCCAGCACTGGGCAACAGGGCTTGTCGCTCTGAACCGGATATAAATAAACACGCTCCCGGGCCAAATTGCTTCTGTCCTCATCAGGCATGTCCAAATGCTTTCCAGGAAGAATCAGAGCACCTTTCAGTCAAAACAGCTTTATTTGGCAAAACAGTTTCTTAATCACTCACAAATTTTTAATCAAAATCTTTAAACAAAAAAAATAGTATGTTTAGGAAAGTATGTTTAGCTTTGTAGGTTTGACAAAAGCAGTGGGGAGGGAAGTATTTGTGGCAATGAGGTGATTGATCAGGGTGAGACAGGAAATGAAGGGCTGGAGGAGCGTGGAGTCACGAATAACGTCACCTTTTAAAACTGAGGAAGACGAGGAAGCATCTGGGTGAGTCTGAACAGGCTTTGCGGGTCTGCTCTGGAGAGTGGAGGCAACCACAGTGTCCCTGCTGAGTTTTCTCATGTAGGCAACCGTATTTGGTAGCTCAGGGTGTTTTGCTAAAGAGGTGGGGCAGGCAGACTGGTCTTGGTGTGAGTTTCTGGTGCCCCTTCCTTCTGCCGTCTCCCTGAGTGCTGCATGCATCAGTCTGCCACTCTATTTCTTCCGGTACTCCCCACCGTAAGGGTGACGGACCTGGGATTCATCGTACCTGGCATAGTCGCCCAGAACGTCCTCGTGAGGCATGGGCTCATGGTCCTGGGGACCGTAGCTGGCGTAAGGGTCCTCCTGGCCGCTCTGGTAGGGTTCATAGAGCTGCTGATCATAGCTTGGGGATTCCAGGAAGCTGTCTGCCTTGTGATAGGGCTCTTTGTGCTGGACTGAGGTCCCCAGCTGCCCCCTGAAATCCCGAAGGTCCTGGGACTTCTCCCGCGCTCCGGGGTCCTGGACGCGCCGCAGGCGGCAGCCGTGGTCGTACTCGGGGTCACAGTCGGGATCGGGTTCGACGACGCTGCCATCCCGGGTGCCGTCCGGGTTCAGGTGGGGCTCATAGGCGTCGAGTTCTGCCTTCTGGAGGGCAGCTGTCCTCCCACACCCGGGATCGAAGGGGTGGCAGGGGGCTGTAGCATCATGGTGGGGCGCCCGGGCGGGGGCCTCAGGAGGCGAGCTGGCGGCAGTCTGGGGATCGCCCACGGTGTCCAGTGGGTGGCACTCCTTATCGTAATACATGTAGCAATCGTAACCCTCCTTAGTCTTCCCCCGGGGGCCCAGGCTGTGGCGTGTCTCCTCCTCTGGCTGCCTGTTGTGTCCCAACATTGGCGTCGCCACTCGGTAGGGGCAGTACGGGTCGTATCGTGGGTCGCAGGCTGCCCCCGCCGCCGGGTCGTCCATGGCGTCTCGCTCCTGTTTGGCCAGCCAGGTGCCCGTCAGAGGGTTGCAGTTCTCATCATAGAGTGGGTTGCAGGTAGGTGCTTCCATGCTCTGAGCGGCATGGGGCAGGCAGTAGGGGTCGTAGTTAGGGTCGCACGTCAGATACCGGTGGTACTGCCCGGATGGGGCCTTCTGGACAGGCCTCGGCCTACAGCCGGGGTCCTTCCGGGGGTCACAGCCTAAGAAGGCGTAGGACGGTGCCGGGCCTGCGGCTGCATTGTAGCCGTAGGCAGCGCGCAGGTGGTACTGCAGGCACTCAGCGTCCTTGGCATCACAGATCCGCAGGAGCTCTGCCTGCTGTTCGGCAGACAGCATTGGCTGGAGGACGGGGGCGGAGTTGAAGGCCTTTGGCGGGCTGCGGAGCACAGGGGCCCAGGCTGGGGCTTTGGCAGGCGTGGGGGCCATGGCAGGGTAGGATCGGCTGCAGTAAGGGTCCCTGTGTGGGTCGCAGGCCTTCACCGGGGCAGCCCTGGGGACCTCGCCTTTGTCCCTCGGCCTGCTGATGTAGGATGCAACGCAGTTGGGGTCATCAGACTCGGCGCAGGACTTGTAGATGTCACCCAGATGCCGGAGGTACATGTTGTAGGAACGCCGACCCTCCGCCCGGTTTTTGTTCTGTAGGTAGGCCAAGTAAACGCGGTCGAGCTCCTGGACCTGCGGGACACGCACGCGCACACACATTGAAATAGGGGTCCATTAGCCCGGGTAATTGACCCACATAAGACAAAAGGTCAGTGTCAGGTCCTTTGTGTTTATGGTCTGCTGATAAGCTTGGTCTACAGATGACAGAATAAATAGGAGACCTGGTGAACCCAAAACAGCCGTGCGAAAGCAGACATGGCGGGACATTGACCGCTCTATGACTGACTGGTCACCTCAGCATTCTGCTGGTCTACGTGCTGCATGTGAGGATGCTGTGTGCCTCTTACGCCCGAGAACCTTAAGGGCCACCCTAATGGCTCTGAGCATGTTCGTGCTCGCTATACAGTCCTGGGTTGGAGCTGTCATCACGACAACGTGTACTCACTCCCTCCTGGTTCCCTGTGTCAGTGAAGTACTTGTACCAGCTCCAGAAGTCAGAGTGCTGGTTGTACCAACTGATGTTTCTCCTGCCACGGGAAAGCATCTTGGATGGAGATGCGCTGTCCGCCAGGCTCCCACTCAGATCAAGCCCCACTGCAGTAGGGGGAGAAGCAGCTCGTTAGCAGCATGTTAACGGGGCGGTGAAGAAAGAGAAGAGTCTGCCCGTGAACGTCATTCTTACCGTCACCCTTCAGGTGGCGCCCCGTGGGCCTGGCACTCAGGTAGGCTGTGAAGAACACAGCGGAAGAAAGGTCAGGAGAGAACATGGGGAGGTGAGAGATGGGCCCAGGTGTTGTACAGATGCTGTGCGTGTGCAGACAGATGGTGGGCACTCGATTGCCCAGGGGTGGGCGGTGGCGCCACCCCACGGGGACTTTGAAGAGTTCCATGGGGGAGCGTGTGTTAAACTACAAAGTAAAGACGCAGAGCCCCGAGGCAAGCCAAATTACTAGCATGCAGTAAAGCAGGCCTACTGCCTTCGTGGCAGCGCTCCCCCAGCGTTCCCCCTACATTTTACCATCCTTCTAATATGACTACTGTTTGGTGACTGTTGTGCAGCAGGAGCTTTGGCCAATCAGAAGGCATTTTTACAGTGCTGCTCACAGCAGGACCTCAGGACAGACCCCGCCTGGCCAAGTGCTGGTGCGTTTTAAGAGCCAATTAAAACCTGTGTATCTGGCATAGCAATGTGCGGCTGGCAAATTAGCATTCAGCTCCGAGGGCGTATGAGGGCGTACTTATCATAACCTCCAAACCAATGACACACTTGAAATGGTTCAAAATATTCACTGGAAAAGCATTCTACTTATTAAATGTTGTTGTGTTTCTAGTGTATCTGAAACCTGCTCAGATCTTTAGAAGCGCATTCAGAAGGCACTGATTTAAAAAAAAAAAAAAAAAAATTATAATGATTTCAAGAATAAAATCAAATTGATTTTGAGAATAAAGTCGTACTCTTAAAATTACTAGGTGGGCTGTCAGGAGAGGTGTGTTGACAGTTCCCCGTTTTCAAGCTGGCATGTAGCATCAGTGCACACAGGTCTATGCTTATCAGTTTAATAAGCTTATCCTAACGTTATGTGTACGTTATGTGTATGTATGCGTATGGCAAAATCACATGTAGATCCTGCTGCGGTAGCATAGCTTCTGCTATTAGTTTTTAGCCTGGTTTGCACTGTGGGGCCTCCGTTATATGAATTTATGAGCCCATGTTTTGTTCTTACTTTCCTGCTCCTGCACCTCCCAAATTTCTCTTCATAACCTTGTAAATGGTCTCCGCCTGGAGTTTCCCCCTCAACAAAAGTGGGAATTTCCTCCAAATCCTTGTCGCTCTCTCTTTTTAATAAATGCAGTTTCGACGTCATAACACCAGATTATCATTAGTGCTGGTATTCCAGAAGATGAAGTATTTCTTTGTTTCTGAAATCAATATTAAAGGATAATTTCACCCATTCTCAGTGTCCTTCATGTTGATGTTTGTTGTTAAAGTTGACTTTACTCTCAAAATTATTACCACTTGATTCTGAAAATTTGACTTTATTCTCAATTTCGACTTTATTCCCAAAATCAAATCAATTCATTGCCATTTCATTCATGATCGTTTTGAATTTATTCTTCAAACCAGACTTTATTCTCAAAATCATTTCATGTTTTTTTTTTTTTTTTTTTTTAAACGTAGGCTAATATTTTAAAATGAAGCAGCTCATTTCTTTTCCCAATACTATGTAATTTCAATTTTTACAGATACTCTACTGGAATGATTTAGGTTAGCATGTGTTCAAGGGTCAAACAGAAGGGGACATCAGGAACACTTTGGTTGAGAATCCTGTATATCATTTCCCAGAATGCTCTGGAATTAAAAAGTCTTCAGAGTCTATATGCTGGTATAACACCTGTGCACACTGGAAGTGTGCCCCTGAATGGTAAATACTGGGCGCCTGGCTGAGTAGTGCTACATGTGACCGCCCTGGGGAAGGATGGGCTCACCTGGTAATATCATCATGGTAAGCAGTAGTCTTGTTATGATGTGGAAAAGGCCAGCTCCTCCGTAACGAGCCATTTCCAGATTCTCTTTGGTTCCCAACGACAGATGACCTGGTAGGATTCTTTGTAATGACCTGTTGCCAAAGACCTCAGTGTGAAAGGTGGGTTATTTTTGAAGTAGGACACCACGGTAGAGTAGAGCTCACACCGCCGGTCAGTGCACGCAGCTACATGGATGGCCTCAGGGAGTGGTCACCTCACAGGCCTAAGGCTGTGTGTCTATGGCTGTTGCTGGCTTTCCAGTGGTCAGTCCTTGCTAAGCCACCCTGCCACCCATCACAAGGATGTCCCCATTATTCAGGTCACTGTGGAATGGGGACTCGGACACAACACTCAACTGCAAAGTCTGTTAATGTGTAAAAAAACGAGTTTCGGGGGGGTTGCCATCTTGCTCACCATTAAAGATGTTAGCGTGCAGCCTAATCCAGCAAGCAGACGTGTCATCAACTTCATTTCCAGTATATGTTGCAAAATGTGTTGCACTGCCTACTACTAAAAATTGGATTCAAATCTTTTGTGGTGCACAGTCTCATATTTAGATGCATGAATCCAAGCTTAAATTCATGCTTGAATTTCTCAGTATGTATGACTTTACATGGGTCTCATTTTATAGCAGATGGTGGAATCCAACCATGCAAGGAGTCAGCAGAGCCATCCTTATACAGTGGTAAACAGCTGTTGGCTGATCAGTGGAATATACCACAAAATACAAGAGGAATATAGAAGGGGATGTGAGTCTTACCTGTGTGACTTGGAACACGAGTGGTGTGCAGTCCGTAGGGCCGGCGCGGGAATGGGGCCTGACCTAAGCAGTACGTGGGTTCTGGTGCTGAACCCTGAGGAACTGTGGGGATGTCGAACCTTAGCTCTTTTCTGGCTGTCTCAGCACCCCCTTTGCGATAAACTGTGCCGCTTCCTAGAGACGAGGTGGCGTTATAAACACCACGTTTCAGCAATTAAAGATGTACGGGGCGTCCCATGGCTAGGGTATGCTGTTAGCCGTGCCGGGATTGGCTCCTGGAGTCCCTGCCAGATGACCAATTAGGGAGCAGCAAAACAGCAGAGACCTGCAAGACTCAGCTTGGCCAAGGGGGGGTGGGGGTCCAGGAGAAAATCACAAAAGCAAAACCTGGGCTGTGCTTTTTTTTTTTTGATTGCCACGTGGAGACGGTGATCTGGACAGCAGGCAGCACACAAACAGCGCAATAAACACGCCTTGCGGGTGCCCCGTGGCTCCTGTTGCATGGAGAAACAGCAACTTTCCAGTGGAAAAAAAATGGCCAGTTTTGGAACAAGCATTGTAGCAAACTGCATGGCTGTCCACCCAGCCTGCTCTGGTTGGGCACATGAGGCCCCCACGTTTTAATTGTGCAAAAATGTCACCGTTTTAATCTAAATAAGCAAATACAGTACTTAAGAGCCAGCGGTCTGGTCTAGGCTCAGCAAAGATAAGCAGCAATAAAATGAAATCAGCCAAGTACCTGAATCTACTGAATGACCAGGTTATCCCATCACTGGATTTTTTTCTTCCCTGATAGCATGGGCGTATTCCAGGACAAGAATGCTAAGATTCTTCGGGCTAAAATTGTGAAAGAGTGGTTCAGGGAGCATGAAGACTAATCCCATTGAATGCCTATGGGTTGGGGTAGAGAAGACTTTATGGAGTGGTTCGACTCTTCTGTTAATACAAGATTCGATGAAAAATTATGCAAATCTAGAATGAAAAAGAATGTTGAGACATTGCATAAGCTCATCCAGACAATGCCACGACGAATGCTCCTTAATCAAAGCTAAAGATGGTCAAATGAAAGACGGAAGTGTGTAATGGTCTCTTTTGGCCAGACAGTGTATTTTTTTGTACTACCCAGTATTGTCGGTGCTGGTTGAGATTAAAGATTTTCAGGCTGTTGTAATGTTTTGAATTGTTAACTGCTTTTCGGTGGCAGAAATAATGCGTTATACCAACAGTGTTGGAAAAAGGTAGGGGTGAATTTTTGAACTCACTATCATGCAAAAAATAACAGGAAGGGAAACCCAAAATCTTTGATGGGTTACTGAGTTAAAGGCTTAACTGCAGAACATTTCTTTGAAAGAAACCTTTGAATCTCAACCTCTTGAGGCTGGGAAATGTTTCCCTCACCTCTTTCTCTGGTGGATCTCTTTTACATTAGAGTTAAATAGTCACACTGTCGCTTGTTTGAGTTAATGAGGATAACGAGTCGACAACAGTACAGTTCAAGATGTTTGCGCTCATGTTAAGCTGATGTCCTCATCTGACATATCGCATGTTAGTCTAGATGGCTGAACTGAAGATGCAGAATTGGGCACTGTAGACTGTGGAGCTCCGAAAGCACCCCTGGTTGTTGAAATGGCTCAGAAAGCCATGTTCAGAGTAGTCATCAGCATTCCATCTGACTGTGAACGTGACCGCTCGTTCAAGGAGACGCGAGTTCTTGCCTGTCAGCGTTCCTGGTAAAAAAAGGTTTTCAGAATTGTACTTACTTCCCAGATGCATGCGTTCAGCTGTTTCCAGCTTTTTCAAATCACACATATAATTATCAAGTACATTAGATCACAGCAAACAGCCACCTGAAATTCCACATATATAATTAACATACAGAACGGACCACTAACAGGTGTTTTGGTCTGGATTGGGGTCTACAACACAACCTGGACATGAAAATGATACAGGGTTATAGTTTCAACTCAAACAGCGGAATGTCAGGGATTTCTAGAATTCAAAGACACCTGGTGGTAGATGTGTTTCTTAATGTTTACTGAGAAATGTGAATTGAAAGGTGGATAGATTAGTCTGAATGAAAAGGGGATTGAATCGTAAAGAACCAGTGAATATCTAGATCTAGGGATAAGACCCTTACAGAGCAGCGACCATCCTGGTGTGCTGGATAAGACCTTTATATTGGACCCAGGACAGAACAGAGTTCTTGGAAATGTACTCAGATGTGTCTCAATGAGACTATATTTTCTACCGGAGAGTACCTCACATTCCAGTTAATCTGACTAAAGATGATTTTCCAAAATGATTTGTTTGAGCGGCTGGTGAAGAGGTAAGAAATGGAAGGACTGCTGCTGTAAGCATGCACAGTGTTTCATAACTGAGGTGCAGATACACTCCTAGGTTCAGCAGAGACGGGAGCTGAGTGCAGGCAATTTACTGTGTATGTCAGGAGTATCTGGGGCCAATTTCCCCAGGCAGGGGAGACTGCTAGAAAAGCTTTACTGTAGGTTTGAAACTCCCTCTCAGAGATCTCAGCACACAGTAAAACAGAAAAGTCATCTGGTTAGAAGCACATCAAAGGGTTTCCTGTGGGGATAGGGGGATGGGAGGACGGAGGAAATGGGCACCTGCTGTGTCAGAACATGTTGCTAAGCAGCAAAGCGGAAACTGGCTGATGGTTGCATTTGCTGTGGCATGTTACTCTTGCCAAGACTGTTCTCGCTCAAATTGTTTTCCCCACAGTATTTAGGCGAAAGGTTGTGGTCTCACTGGAATTTTTCTTAGTCACAAAATATTACATGTTTTAATATTCAAATTAAAAAACAGTTGCGCAACCTGATAGGAAGAGATGGATGAACAAAGCTAGTTGCTAGTTCTCTTGGGAGGGTTCTGGCACCACATTCATGTGAAACCCCTCCCACACAAAGCCCTAGAAATAAACACTGCCAGAAGTGAGGGATTTTTTAACCCATTAACTCATCTTCCAACCACTAATCACGATGAGGCTCACATGGAAGCCTGCAGTCCATCCCAAGCAATACAGTGCACATGCTCAACACATTTTGTTATTTTATTACAGTAAAATGCATTTGTATAGAGCCTGGTTAGATTGTGAAAGTTAGCGGAACTCCTTACTTCACCTTGAAGTCACCATCACTCTCTGAAAGGTGTGAGTACCTAGCTGTGGCTACTGGATCCCCCAAACAGACCTGTGGCTCCCCCTACCTGTGAAAGGCAGAAATACCACTGCACTCTACAATGTCCTCATTTAAGGCTAACTCTAAGATCTTCCAGGTGTACTCCTCCATACAGGTGTGTATAATTAGTAGAACATTGATTATCCAAACCACCTCCCCCCAAAACAACCCAATGATAGTATGTACTTTTAATGCAATGGTTGTTATCCTGAAATATTACTCCTGCAGCTTAATGCATTAATTTTTGATTATTTATTCAAACATATGCAGTGCAGTATAGAAATGACAGTAATTTAATCGTAGGCCTAGTAACACTAAGTATAGTTTGAAAATTCTCCTGGATCTCTGATTACCTAAACGATTTGATTAACCAAACCAACCTTATTCCAAATTAGTTTGGATAATCTACGTTCTACTGTGCTTTATTATAAGCTCAGAGACGAGCAAAGAAACCAACATCTGAAAAGAGCTCCCTTCCTCCAGGGATGTGTTTAAACAGCATGGATTCACTTTAGTACAGCAAAAGGCATCTGACAACAGGACTCAGGTAGAAGCAGTCGTGCTGACATCCCACTCCATCCATGAAGGTTAGTGAACGTAGAAAGAGAGCTAATTGTGGGATATTAGTTAATTACTGTCGAAGCTGGTCACAGCAACTGCACCATTTAAATCATCTACATTTCCTAATCAGGGTGCTTAAGAATTCTCTATGGTGTTTGGCGGCTCCCGCGTCTCCTTTACCTTTCATGCTTGCCCTTGCTGTTTGGCATACCAATGACCGTTTAAATGACCTTGTGTTATTTCAAGTAAGGTTAACTCCTGGCTGCTTACAAGTGTGCGGTGTTTAGGGGGAGAAGATCCACGGTGTTTACGAAGTGATTCTGGGACGTTTTGCTGCACAGACATTTCACCTAAATCTGCCATTCAGAAATACTGGGTTTGTGGCTGAGACAGGATTGCATATACAATGTTATAAATAACATGAGGAGGGGTAACGGCATGTTTGTTGTCTTTAAAAACCAAGTTACTCTACATGCATTTTAGAACAGATAAGCAAAAATATTCTGACTTCACTTAGCGCTACAGACTAGCTTTATCTACTAGCCCGTGATGTTCCCCTAGACTGGCTCTTCACAGTCCTTCTGGTCAGTCGGGATCATCCTCTCAACGTCGATGTGGCTGCCGGTGAAGATGTCCTTGGCGGTGGCGACGGTCTTCGTGGGCAGCGAGCGAGTGCGACCCAGTATCCAGGCGTACTCCAGGTGGAAAATGCGCAGGACGTCGAAGCAGGAGTAGACCGCTGCTGAGGTCTCATAGTCAGTGGACAGAACCCAGTACGGACTGTAAGGCGTGACTGGGGGATAGAAGGGGGCAGGGAAAGGGGATATTCGGTTCACTTTTCTACTGACGCAACACCCTGATTACTGAATGCTAGTGACTTTCGAAGCCATGCGGGATTTCTGGCACAGACTGAGGATCCTGTTAGAGGACTCTGAGCTTGGATTTTAATTTACCACCACCTCAGAGTCCGAGAGGTCCCTATAGTACAGAAGTTTCTACAATAAAATATGCAGCTATATGAACTGGGTAACAAAGGCACTTGGAATGAATGATAGAAGTATACAAGTTGTGCACGGCAAGGAAAAAAAAAAAAATCTTGACAGTAGCTCGAAGAAACAGTTGTGAAAGGGTATGGCATGGGGGAGGGGGAAAAAAAAAAAAAAAAAAAAAGTAAATTGCAGTCACATGGGGTGCAGCTTCCCTGAGCACCTACTCACAGAAAGAGAAACTGACTCCAAGTTTGGCAGGTTGCTCAACGTCTTGTACCACAGCCGTCCCTTCAACGGAGTTAGGCACTCCTTTCCTGTGGGTGGAGGGGGGACATCAGCAAAAATGAGAGAGCAAGGTCCCTGCTGATACAAAGGGCCATTGATTTTTTTTTTTTTTTTTTTTTTTTAAACATGTAGGTCACTGGTTAGCCTTTGTTTTCAAGCCTTCAGCTTTTATACAGTGCTGTTGCTCTGCAATGACATTTTGGACTATTTGTTCCGACAACAGTGAACCTAAACAATGGAGTCTGTTTCAGAAGCACGGCCCCCTTCCCCAACAAGCCAACGCCCCCTGGTGGCAGAGTCGACACTCACAGCTGCTCGGTGTTGATCACCTTGATGGTTCCGTCAGCTCGTAAGGAGTAGTTGGCCTCGATGCACTTGCCCCTCTCGAAGGATGCAGGCAGCTTCTCAATCTCATACCATCTTCCGAGGTACTGCCGTGGACAAGGACATATAGGTGTATGTAGGGAAAAAGACACAAAATAAGGCAAGAAAGCACAAACCCCGAATGGCACATCTCAGGAGTAGGCATCGGTTTAAGCACCTAAGTTCCTTATGATTTAGAGTGTGCAGTAAATTGATCTTCGGTATGTAGTGGCCAGAAAGCAGGCGTTACCTTAACGAGGCTGAAGTTAGGTTGAACCTCGGGCTGGGGGCAAGGTCCCCAGTGGAACACTTGACCCCCAGTGAGAGGCAGGAGCAAGGGCAGCAGGGTGGCAAAGCTGGCCTTCATTTTCTCACGTTCCTGAGGAAATTAAACAATTTAGCAGGTGTGGCGGTAATAAAGGGCTGGCGAATGAAAGCGAAAAAAGCAGGACTAGCAAGTGGATGAAGCCCCACGTGCTTCCCTTTTATTCAGCTTGCGTCTCGATTGTCCAAGTGGAGCGGAATATAAACACACACACACACACAGAGTATTTAAAAGTCACTCGGAGTGTAGTTGTGCGTTTGACCACTAGCTGTTTTAAAGCGAAGCATCCTACTTGTGTACTGAAAACTTTGTCACCCGTAAAGTAGCCTTAACTAACGAGGAGGCGATATGGTGAATGATTTAAATTTCACAGTATTTAAATCACTCTCGATCTTTAGAATGCTGTCAGAAACCTGGCGTATTGGTCCTTCGGTACAAGGAATTCAATTTAAAATATATACAAGCTAATACAAAGTGTATCAATTAACAGGAGTTAATGGCTGAAAAGTAGACACAGTCTCAGTTCGATCGAATCCAATTTTCCGAGGTCGCTGTCCTTGTTTCCGCAACATTTATTTCGTTATATGTTCATGTGCTCAAACTTTTGCTGTTTCTGGTTGTTTACTCTTACACATGTATGTATATATAAAACATAGGGTGGAGTCTTCCGTTATCGGACGTCAACTGGTGTATTATCAACGTTATTGTGAACGCGGATAGCCGGAGCTACTTGGACATCAGTGCTAAACGGCTTTAGCCGTCTATACGTACTGTGTTCCCTGAGTGTCCTCATATGATCTGGGCTGATGCTGATCCTGGCGTATATATTAATATCGAACATTTTGGAACATGCTTAACGAATCATTATTTTTTTGAGCAGATGAGCACGACTTCAAAAAACGCCTGCGCATTGCTTGATATATGTACAGATAAAGCTCTCTATGACTGAGTCGCTGGAGCTGCAGAGTTATTTTGTAGCCCAGTTCATATTGTTCGAAGCAGGCACTCGAGTGAGGTCGAAAATGCCAAAAAAATGTTTCTCAGTCATGACCAGAAACAGCACACCCATAAAGATCAAATGCAGTGAATAGGTATATGGTCTTACCTCAGTGAAGTCAGGATCCCGACTACGTCCCGGCCACCTATCCCTTTGTTTTGTCGCAAGCCTGAATAGATCGAGTGACACTAGGCGCTGACTCGTACCTCCTTCATTTGTCAAACTGAAATCATGAGACATTCCGGGGTTAACGGTATGAAACAGCCTTTTCCTTTGTTTTTTGTTTGAATGCTGCTTTGTCTTTCTGTTCTTTGCTCACTATTTCATTTTTAAAGGTATGTAAATTTAGGTTTCTTACACAGTAAACAACCTTCGTGTTATATTCAATACGCATAACAATTTATAAATTACCATATGCTGTTCAAAACGTTTAAGTCACTATATTTACTGAACCCCCCTACATATTTTATTGGATGATTTTTTTTTTCCAGCGAATGTTAGTTAACTTTTGTTCCTCGATTATGACTTTTACGAACGCCTGTTGGGGAATGAATTTTGGTAACTGGGAACGAAATTTGATTGAAATTAAATATGATCCATTTAAAGGCTGTTCACACATTTTTATGAGATTTACATGACTAAAACATTGTCGCTGGTTGGTGGCTCAGTGGGAAACGTTGTTGCTTCACGGGCTTCAGGGTTGGGAGTTTGCTTGCTGCCGCTGCTCTATGTGGGAAGTTTATATTTTGTCTCCATGATGTACAGGCTTCTGCATGCAGTCCAAAGACATGCAGCTGGCCAAATTGCACACGCCCTGCAAAAGACTGGGATCCCACCTAGGGCGTGCCCCAGCTTTGTGACATTACTTTGTCTGGGAGAGGTTCCAGTTCCCGTGACCCCGTGATGGGTAAGCGGTTGGCTGGCTGTCTCCTTTTGTAACTGCTGACTGAAAATTGTGAATCGTTCTGTTTTGTTGACGAACTTGAGAAGGGTGGCGGGGGAGGTGGAGATCTGGGCATCTCTGTTGAGCCTATTGCCCCCGCGGCCCGGAGCCGGCTACAACTTAATGTTATATGCTCCCATTATACGCATCTGTATGGTAAATAAATTAAGTAAAATGGTGGGGGGAAAAAAATCGAAACCCCACAGCTATATAAGAGAACAAATTTCAGCATCATATTCTAATTCAAGGACATGATTTATGTATCACTTTATCAATGTTTGTGGAAACTAGTGTTGGGTTTTCCCCGAACCCGGGTCCGTGGAAGGACTCACACAGAGGCGCAGGTAAAGATCAATGAAAACGTCAAACCTTTATTATGCACATTCGCGATAAG
>JAACJT020023132.1:0-21298 GCA_009936485.2 Gymnarchus niloticus | reverse complement strand
AACCATAAGAACAGAACCATTGACCCCACACACCACTGGGGTTTCTCAACCATAAGAACAGAACCATTGACCCCACACACCACTGGGGTTTCTCAACCATAAGAACAGAACCATTGACCCCACAAACCACTAGGGTTTTCCACCCATAAACATCTATCTATCTATCTATCTATCTATCTATCTATCTATCTATCTATACGGAAGCGTATTAAGGGTCACTGATTAAATACATGATTTCATAGATTTTGAAAATAAAGTTGAAACTTTACTAGGCAGGCTGTCATGAGAGTTGAGCTGACAGAATTGCTTTTAGGCTGGCTTGCATGTAGCATCAGTCCACACAGAATGTCTCCATTTATCAGTTTAATAATCTTTTCCTAACTTTATGTGTAGACCTATGGTAAATGCTACTAGTAGCCTATTAGCCTGGCTTGCGTTGTGGTCACTCATATGTTATATGAAAATCTGACCCTGGCTGGGTAATGCTCCTGCTTTCCTGATCCTAAACCTCCTAATTTCTCTCCATAACCTTGCAGACACGTTTCCCTTCACGTGCCCACGTTTCCCTTTCAAGAAAAGTGGTTCAACTTTCCAAATAAATGGTTTCTTTTCAGCTTTAAAATACTAATGATAGTCTAATGCTGGTGTGGCAGAAATATTTACTTGCGAAACCAGCACTAAAGTATAACTGCATCATTCCCCAATATCCCTCATGTTGATGTTTATGTTGTGAATATTACAACTTTAATCTCGTAATCTTTTTGTCTATAGAGGAATGAATGGGGAATTTTGACATATCTGAGGCATGGTTCCACTTCTGCATAAGAGGGTAGGTCTGTGACCTCGAAGAACCGATGGCGAGTGACGTGTTTGTCCCTGTAGGAGACTTTTGACTTGACATTGTCAGAGAATACGCAGTGACACCTCCAGCAGGCCTGGGGGAAAAAGACAGAGGTGAAGGATCCATCGGGATCTTCTCAGGATGGATGTTGGTGGTCTGCCAGGCTCTGCCATGGTCACATCAAGCAAGATTTCAGGCATAGTTTTAAAAATGAGCTAAAAATCCAAGGACTGGTAATTGTTTACACTCTTGTTGTTATTATTATTTGAAAATGCGATAAGTCCCATCAGAATAACATGTTTTCTGGGGCACTTTTGTAAGCCTTGAGAAGTTTAGTCGTTAATTACCAGGATTTGCTCTGCAGGCACTGTAAAAAGACAGCCTTAATTGTAGGACCCCGCATCTGTATGTAAACAAAAATGAGAGCCAGAACAGCCGGCTGTGCCACCACTATCGCCGTGAGTCGGAGCGACGAGGACGTGCCTGTGACATCCACCCGTGGTGAAGCTGGAAAGAGGGTCTGCTAGGGGCTGTTGGGGGGGGCAAAAAGCTCCCTGGTAGCTGAATTGACTCTGGGCTCCTTCTCTGAAGTCCTCCATCATTTTTAAACTTTTTAATGAAAATATTTTGTCTCTCAGCCTAACCGACAAGCATATTTTTATTTTGTGCCATCAAATCAGCTTTGACACCTGGAGCCCAGAAAGACGGTACTCCTCTGGAACACATCATCTTCTGCCTGTTGATGTGATGACTATGTCCATCTACCTCGTTGATGGTCATTCTCTCCCTCTTTTTCCAACCATAGTCTCCACTAAAGATGAAAGGTGTTGATGCTCCTCCTGTCCTGCATTGTCCAGCTTTCCGACTCACAGAATCACAGCTCTGACTGATTCTGACCTTTGTTCGTAGAGATTCCTCAGAACCATCTAGATGTTTCTTGTGTGTGGTCCCTCTTTGGGGCATCAGTCAGCAGATTGCCTCCCGACATTCGATAAACGTCTCAAGACACGTTTCTTCCAGCAGCACCTCTACCAGCTCGATCCATCGCTGGTCTTCCACGTTTATGGTCTAGTGTTTCGTGCTTGTGTATCAGGAACTAAGTCCTCATGGTGTTTGAATGAAATGCCTCTTTTGTGAGGCTGTTACAATGTCGTGTGAGGTGTTATACAGTGCTTACTCCAACTGTAACTAGCATGTCTTACTGATCTCTCATTGGACAAGTTGTACCTTGACAGCTGTATGTTGCATTTGCCTCACTTTATGCCTCATATTTTTAACACAATCTGCTAAATGAATAAATGTGCTTCTCAAGATTAGCTCAATTTTTAGACTGGCAGAAAACGAGGGTCAGCTAGCTGCTCTGGCTGTTTCCTACCACCAAACACGGGTCGGTCTGTCTGTGTGCATCCAGATAGTGATCAAAGCTACCCCCAAACCCCAGCTCCACCCATAGCCATTAGTCCACGTTCCTTCAGGCCTGAGTTGATGGTTCGATAAGGGTGTTAAACGTCAGGACCGGCTGGGCTCTTGGGCAGAGATAACAGGCGGATGGGGGTGGGACATGGCAATACTCTCGTTTCAGCCTCCGTCTGTGCGAGCTGAGGCACTGGGCATGCCTGAACGCTGGAGCAGCATGATACTCTGTGATGTCCCCATGTGCTCCTTTACCCCCCCGCGTAAAGCCGCCAACGGCAACGGGAAGCATTAATAACCTCCTAGGCATGACACCTTCACCGTACCACAATCCCTTATGACCAAAATCACACATAAACACACGAAAAAAAATCACATAATCCTTGTCACGCACCCACGTCTGGGAAGCAGACATATTTAGCACTCCATGAACCACTTAGATTTAATGAATATTTCAATAGTAAATTTGAACCAAATATGCAAATCTTTAAATTCCCCTCTGGGATTAATAAAGTACCTATCATATACGTTAATAAATTTACTAAAGAAAGTATAGTTAATCATGCTTAGTTTACACAACTCAGAATTTCAAAGTAGCATTTAAACAGTAAAAAATTAACTATAAAACTACTACAAACTTTTCTTATCACTTTGCGAGGTTTCATATGATTTGGAAAGCAAAGAATGCTTTCCGGTGCAGGGCTAATTAAACGTTATAGGGGTTTAATGACCACTGTGCAAACAGTTACTGCTCCAAGGCAGGAAAAAACATTGCCTGAAAAGAAGCCACTTCAAAGGAACAACCGAATTTATAAAGCAGACACGTTGGAGTCATTGTCAAGTGGACATTCACATCAGTCCCATAATGCCTTGTGTAAGATGCCCATGATGTCATACTGTGGAGTGTCAGTCTACACCTGTGAGTAGTGCATCTGAACCAGGGGTCATGAATTGTTAACAAGACTGGACTGTCCATGACTAATCTTGTGCAGGGGTGTGTGTGTGTTGCATGCTGTAGTCCCACCCACTGAAGCCGTCAACGTCAGAGTATCGCCGTCCCCAGCAGAGACGGTGACGCCGGCAGTGGTGCGACACCGACGAAGGGCCTTCACGTCTTGGCGGGGATGCGGAGGTGCAGCCATAGCGAAACGTGGCCTCAGCAATATCCAGAGAGTGGGAACGCAATCCCGCCCGCTGGGACACGCTCCCACAGTCCCTCTCTTTCTCTGTCTCCCAGCATGCCGTGGGCCCGGGACCCGGCCGCGACTGTCGGGGATCCCGCTGCCGGAACCGCGGCCCTGTGATCTGGCCGAGCGACAGCTTAGCGGGAAGGAGGTTTGCCTGTGTCTCACTGCGCTTATTCTCACGCCGATAGCATCCACACTCAGGTGTAGCCTGGCAGTGAGCTGCCCAGGTGTGTGTGCGTGTGTGTGTGTGTGTGTGTGTGCGTGTGTGTGTGCGTGTGTGTGTGTGGGCACATACGTGTGTATACCATGTTAATAGTACATTGTGAGAATAAAATGACCCCAGGAGGTAATAAAAACCTGACATTCTTACCTTGTCGGTCCCCATAGAGGAAAACTCAATGATATAAACATCTATGAATGCAATCAAAAAACCAAAAGAGCCAAAAGTCTTGTATTTTATTGGGTTACTTATGGTTAAGGTTAGACTTGGGTAAGGGTTAGGCTTGTCATAGTTAGGATTAGGGTTAGGCCCACAGAAATGAATACAAGGTCCCATAAAGTTATAAATACAAATCTGTGTGTATGTGAGACTGCCTGTCTAATGTTGCGTGTGTGTGACTGTGTGAATGTAACTGCCTATGTGTCTGACCAACTGTCTGACCTCGTGTCTGACTGTCATATCATGTGACTGACCTCGTGTCGGACTGTCATATCATGTGACTGACCGTGTGTTTGACTGTCTGACCTCGTGTCTGACTGTTTGACTATGTGACTGACCTCGTGTCTGACTGTCATATCATGTGACTGACCGTGTGTCTGACTGTCATATTATGTGACTGACCGTGTGTCTGACTGTCTGACCTCGTGTCTGACTGTTTGACTATGTGACTGACCTCGTGTCTGACTGTCTGACTATGTGACTGACTGCCTGACTGCCTGTCTGATTATGTGACTGACTGCCTGACTGCCTGTCTGACTGTCTGACTATGTGACTGACCGCCTGTCTGACTGTCTGATTATGTGACTGACTGCCTGTCTGACTGACTGATTATGTGACTGACTGCCTGTCTGACTGTCTGATTATGTGACTGACCGCCTATCTGACTGTCTGATTATGTGACTGACCGCCTGTCTGACTGTCTGATTACATGATTGACTAACTCCATCTAATTCGTGTCTAATTCAGTAAACCTGTTCGTTCAGCACTTGAATGTTAGACTGCTCTCATTACAAAAACTTAGACATGCACAACATGACATCAGGACTTTTTCTAACATAATACACATAAAAAATCACAATGACTGGAAAATTCTTCAGATTAACTTCTGAAAAAAGGAGATAGCACCCAGACACAGATTTCAGAGTTTAAATGGATAACGACTCCTAAAAATGCAACAATGTAATTACAAGTTAAAAAGTGCAGCACATCTTATGCGATGTGTACACCTGTGACTGTATGTTTCCAGTACACGCTCATGAGCAGTTTTACACACTTAATGTGCAAGTGACGTGTTCAGTCTGTCAGTCAGCTGACAAGAGTGAGGTGGAGAGGTGTGTGCTGATTGGCTGGCCTTCTGTCGGGAATCTGAGGGAGACACACAGCCACCGGCTGGGCTACCCCGACATGAGCACTGCTCTCTCCATGTTACTCTGAGACTTCCCATGTGCAGGTTAATTATCTCATGGCCCCTTCTCTGGTTTCAGGCAGACTCTGTGAAAGAAGTTGGTGCTGCAGTAATTACTGACCAGGTTTGTGTGTGTGTGTGTGTGTGTGTGTGTGTGTGTGTGTGTGTGTGTGTGTGTGTGTGTGTGTGGTTTCGCCCCACACACCACTCACCCTGGCACACTGTGTGTTCAGGACCCGAATTGGTTCTTCTAAACGGTTCCCTGCTGTCCCCCGACAAAGCCCCCCCGCCCCCACCTGCTGTGCAGCTGGTTTGCTGGCCTACCCAGATGCAGCACATTGATTGGCTGGTCCAGAGCCCCCATCCCACCCCCTCCCCTCACCACAACAGCACACACAGCGGGAGAGGAGATCACCAACACACACTCTCCTTCACCCCTCAACCGGCAACCCCAGCCCTCACAGACACACAGATATGAACATACATCCCTAACAGACATGTGCTCACACCCTTCAGCACTCCCATACCTTGCAACATCTCAGAATAACTCTTCTCCCTAGTTCTCCTTGGACAGCCCACCAAAATCCATTTCACATCTCGCCATAGGAAGCCCTGTTCCACCCCCATCTCCCCATGTCATAATCCCTTCATGCGCCACCCCCCCGTCGCCTCCAAACCTAAAAACCACCAACCCCCAACCATCAACAATTACGATCGAACCTTAAAAATAACAGGCCAAAGTATTTAAGGAAGACAGCAGGAAAAATGGAGGCTTTCACAAGAATAGACTAACCGTCTCAATTGCGGCTTCATTCCCAGACAAATTACACGGTGCCTGATCAACCTTCATGAAACTTGGAAATGGATCTCCACTTCCTAGTCGATATTCCCCAGCCACGGAGATGCGATGGATCGTCACTGTCCGGAAACTGGCTAAGCTGCCATTAAATACAGCGCTTGTCACAGAAGTGTGTTAGAAATCCTTGGTTTTCATTTGATGTATGTTTTGCAGTTTTATACTGTAAATTTTACAACACCAATGTCCCATGTCTTCATCTTAGAAACACATATATGTCATTGAGCTCCAGCCTCATTTATTGGTCTGCAGTTCAGTTTTAGCAATTAAGTGAAAATTACAGCATAGCGAAACAAGTGTAACCTCATGTTACGTTTAGCTAATAAAATGTCGCCTACATCATTAATGGTCTGTTTTTTTCGGGGGCCACACAGCTGCAGTTTTTTGTATTGTTTGGGCTGAAATTTTCCTCACTTGCCAAGGATATATCCTCTTCGCGCATCGTGGCAAAAAAAAAAATCATTAGCATTTTTTTCCAGACGTATCAAAGGCGAGCGCCTGCTGGGTGGTGAATTGGAGAAGCCTGGCAGTGGCATAAATTTTTCAGGAGCTCGCTCTCTCTCTTACTCTCTCTCTTTCTGCTCACCCGCTCTCCCCCCCCCCCCAAAAAAAAACACATCGGGTCGGCTAAGATACAGTCTCTGCTGAATGCGAACGAGCAGTGGATGGCCCCTTGCCCCCTTCAACCGCCACTGCCGCTGCCACCAGCACCAGGACCCCCCCCACCAAGGAGATCCTAACAAAAACACCCATTGCAAAAAACAGGCTAGGCCTAGTTCGGTCCCATAGATTCTGGGACATCATTTTGACCATGGGGGAATTGATACCAGGCCACGTGCTCTCGGCTTTGTTTGGTCGGCTCTCAGACAACGAGCGTGATTCTGGTCGTTCGGGAATGTGAGAAAACAAGGAGACAACCTAGGTGTTCCTGGGGAAACCAGACTCACAGCCACACTCACGGCTGCAAAGTGTAGAAGTTGGGCTCATTCTTCCATCCATCCATCCATCCATCCATCCATATGTTTGTTTATTCATCCATCAATCCATTCTTCTGTCTTCTAAACGCCTATCCTGATCAGGGTTGTAATCCTGAAAGCTGGCTTCACAATATAATAATATAACATGAACTGCTAAATAAGGCTTTAAAATAGTTACCATTTTTTAAATCATTCTTATGTAATACAGTGCTGGTTGACAATACACATCAATGACTGATGTGTGTATGAACAGCTGTATAGCTGTCATGAGAGCTGGAGGAGATCACCAATAACCAAGCAGTAAGAAATAAAAAAAACAATCTCTGCATGTTTCTTTCCTCTGCAGAGACTCTTTTCTGAGGCCCTTGCTACTGAAAGTGGGCTTAACGCGATTATCTCTACAAGACAAAGCACAGGAGAGAAATTCATTAAATTTGTCACCAGGGGGTGTGAAAAGTAAAAGTGCTTTTAATTTGCATAATGAATCCCATTCCTGTTGTAGGGGAGAAGGAGTGGAGGAAGACGGACCACCCATACCCCCAAAGGGTTAAAAACAAGGATGGAGAAGAGAATGCAGCATCCAAACAGGAAGAACTGGGCCGTTTACCCACATCTGGATCGTTGATTTCATTTTTTTCTCCAATCCTAATAAATGTGCCTCATCTGTTAAAAAGCAATTAATCCTTATTTGAAACAGAGCGAAAATACCAGAAAAACAAGTTCTTTTCACCTGCATGTTATTATTTAAACTGAACTTTTGAAAGACATCCTCTGCTCATTCTGACTGATAGAAACACAATGTTTCTGTTTGGAACCAGGATGTGCTGCCAGCCTCAAACGGAGTGGAAAAATACGCAGAATGGAGACGTGATCCTCGCAGCAGGCCTAACTTTTTTTTGTTAAAAACACCCTTGCCCTCTCTAGCCTATTCTCCAATTATTCTCCCATTATTCTGTTTTGTTCCGGCCATTCGCAAAAAATAGCAAACGGACTCTTGCGTGAGCGGTGTTACATGCCAGTAAGATGGCAAGGGCGAGTCACATGATCAAAGTCTCTGTCAAATAAGCCTTGACATACTGAGCCTCGGCTCAGGAACGGCAGCCATTGTTATTGTCGGGTGAGCCTGGAGCAGTCTGTAGCCTATGGCAACGGATACCTCTCTCCCACTCATCTCCAGCATTAGATCGTCGCCGTGAGCGTTAAGTAGCCACAGGGCTCTTGGTCATCCATCTGCATGTTACCTCGGTGCTCGAAGCATCGCGTAATCAGCTTTGGGACAAGCTGCCAATCATGTCAAATCTCCAGTGCTGCCTATCGAGTTTCCACACTCATCGACAAGGGTTCAGCTGATTTAAACCAGCGTTTTACAACTTCCACTTATATAAAGAGTACACAAGGCCCCAAAGCAGATGGAAATACATTAGAAGGAGCTTGAGAAAACAGAATGAGTCAAGGCTGATTGGAGAACAGCACAGCCATGTTTGTGAAAGTCATGTAGTCACAGATGGCCAGGCTAGATGGCATCAGGGCAGGAATGGGTTTGCAGCTACTGGGAGGGACAGCTCACTTCGGAGACTGCAACAATATGTAGCAGAATGGGCTACTTGTTACATCGATCCATGGGATTAGGTTGATTGTTACATGGGATTGGTCAACACATAGGTTGACTGTCTCACGGGATTGGACGACACACAGGTTCATCGTCACATGGGATTGGTTGACGCATAGGTTGACTGTCATATGGGATTGGTCGACATGTAGATTGACTGTGACATGGGACTGCTTGGCATACAGACTTGCTGTTACACGGGATTGGTTGGCCCAACACTTTCTTATTAAATAATTATGATTTCTGAGGCATTTCACTTATATCGTCATCTAATTGCTTTAATAAATCCTGACGTGATGTATCATTCTGTGAAGAGAAGCTTGCTGGTTAGCGTGCTGCAATTTGTGTCTTCTCACGGCTGGGACGGAGGTGTTTCACGCGGTACTGATTTCATCTGGCATGAACTCTGAAAGCCATTAGGCACCTGAACGGTGAACGATGTTTTTAATTCAATACCACACTCCCAAGGGCCTGTCCTTAAATAAATCCAGATTTCATCAAGGTGGTGAACTTCAATTACAGAATATCTTTATCAGAATATCTTTATTGTCATTGTAACGAGTACAACGAAATTCAGTGAAATTACTCTCGAAGTCTGTTTTATCAATGTTTGTTTTATTCTCTGGCCACCAACAGAACCAGAGAATAGCCACCATTTTGTTTTCCATGCATGAATGCTAACATGAAATTATTATATATATTCTGTATATATATATCAGTTTTCAAGTTTTCAACTATGGTCTCATTCACCAGTTTATATTTAAAGCGATGCTGAAGTCTGAAAATGGTTGCATTTCTGGAGACGAACACAGCAAAGACTGAGGCCCATGCAGCTTATAATGGGTCGGGGGGGGCTCCAATTTCAAGGTGATGGATGCTGGGAAAAGAGGGTCCGGTCCTGGATGTTTAGGACATTGCCGTCCTTGCTACTATGCAGTGTGACTGCACTTGTCAGATTTCATCGAGAATAGAGAAAAACCTTCAGCCGCATGCTAATCAACAAACCACAAACCAATTTTGTCCGCATTCCTGACTTGGGTGCAGGTCTCTCTCCCCTTCCCCCAGTGTGTAGCCACGTCACCAATTGTGTCTGGTCTGTCGCTTTGGATTACAGGGTGGATCAAAGGGCAGAATCTATCCCAGCCTGCCTCAGTATTGATTAAATCATTTCACAACTGACGGGGTTTATTGTTTCTGTGCGGTTGTGGCCTTTCTGTCAGTGGGCAGATGTTGGCTCAGAAGTGCATGACGGGAGGCAGAGAGGGTCAAATTAGTCGCATTCATTAATTCAGAAGTAAATAGATTCAGAGGAGCCACGACCAACGCACCGAGGTTGTGATTTCAGCGGTCTTGTCAGCACAAATTAGTTAAACGCTCTTTCGGCAAACTTGTGGCGAGATATCCGAACGTGTTCGGCGTTCTTAATTTTTCTCCGAGATGATAACCCTTTGAACTCCCTCAGTCTCACTGGAAGCTGAAACCTTTCTGCACGTAACGTCCAACTGGAAAATACAAAGTGCTTTTCACCTAGCCTGTGTGTGCGGACACTCACTTTTTCACCTCCTTATACGTATGCTTTCATTTTTTAACCCATTCATACATCAGCACACTCTACCAGCTCAGCTCCAGCTGAGCGTTTCTCTAAGGTACAAAATTTGGGCCCTTAACGTCACGTCAACCAGTAACTTTGACACCCTTAACCAGCATCACCAACAAGTTGATTGACGTTCTACTTCTGTTTGGATATTGAATAAAAAAAGTGACTTCATCTTTCATATTGACCAGTTTTCCTTGAGACACAGTCACTCCTCATTACAGAGGATGGATTTACATGCATTGTTGCAAGGACACTGTACACAGCAGGTCAGATGTATTTAATGCAAACAAATGTTGCTATAACTGGAATTTAATCTCCTGGCCCTAATAACTAAAGCATGGATCGTGGATGGATTTTCCCTTCCCGCCTATTAAAATGTGTTTGATCTGTTGCAAATACTGCAAGGCATTCTGGGAACTATGAGAGGACGTAATGGATGCTTCAGGGAGCATGTCTTTGATGGCACTCTAGGTCGTTGGAAGGCTCTCGATTTTAAATGTTTCCACGATGTCTACTGCATTTCCTGTTCAACGTCTGGATATTAGGAGCGGAATACCACACACGGGGGCACTTCTCACCCAGAGCCGGCGAATGGCAGATAAGCGGTGGGGCCTTAGGTCTCAGCTCCTTTTATCGCCATGTGCGGCTGCCTGGCACCGAGAGCCTGGTTTGCTGGTGGCTGTCTCAATACGATACATGTAGCGTCACAGAATACCACCAGAGGAATTGACCATTAACATTTAATCCTTCGCATTTGAGTCCCGTTAAGGAGTTTGCCCTTTAGCTGCCCTGAGCCTCATCTCCACGGGCAGGAGTCTGCCTGCAACCGCCTACTCAGCTGCCGCCAACCCCGTGTGCCAAGGGTGCCACAGAATCCCGACAGGGGAGCATTGTCCCCCCCCAGACTCTGCCGATTCGGTCCGATAAGGCATCCCTCGGCCAGACTGAAGAAAAAAAAATACCAAAGCTGTTGAAAAACAGGCGAAATACAGGGTACAATTTGCAAACGAATTTCCGGGCCACCTTGTAATTCCTGCCACCATTTTCTCATTAAATGTCATTGTAATAGACAGACCAAATCCGTCAGACCTTGATTGCCTCCCTCACTTTTTTCTTGAGCGATAAATGTCAAGTGAAAGTGCCAGCAAATATTACACAGGAAATAACCACTCATCCAGCTTCTCCTCCACCAGTCATCACGTAATGCCTCATCGAACGAGGGGGGCAGGCTGTGCGTGTGCCGCCTTCCAGGGACGGACCCTGCCCTTGTCTCTGGGAAAGAGACGTCATTGTGAATGAGTCCCTGTCTTCCCGAGGTCCTCAGTTTCGATCCCGAGGAGGAAGTTACCTGTGCACTTACTATTGATTTCAAGTCCAGCCCTGCGTTCTCTGCAAGATGTCAGTAAAATCTGCCGGTTCACTATCCCATGATTTCCTGTTTACTTCTTTCCATTTTGGGAGGATACACATCGTTTGAAATGTTTCAGTGCACGTTAAGAGGCTGAATTAATGCTGAATGCCACTCTGCATTGTTGTCATAGTCTGAACCGTAAATGTCATAAAGTGGCATCCTGAGAACACGGTCCTCCAGCACTGCAGAGGGCACTGTGTAAATTTTTATTGCAGGCAGTGTGGCACCCAGTAGCAGCTTCTTAAACAGATGGTCCGCCCTGTATTCCTTGTCAAACTGCCAACTGGGCCTTAGTATTTATACCATTCATGCTTCCATCCTCCCATTCATCTATTCCTTCTGTTCCATTCATCTATCTTCTCAGTAACTGCAGCCACCTAGAAAAGAAGACTAACTAGTCCTTGCAAACTTATTCTTGACTTCTTGATTGTGTTCTTAGGTTGAGGAAAATTTTAAGATGATTTGTGAGTTTCCTTCATAGTCCCCTCAATCACACACTGTTATTGTTATTGTTGTTATTATTATCATGTTGACATAGGTGACACGTCCAGCTTCTTTGTCTAAATATTGAGACTGACCTCACCTAAAAAATGATTGACAGATGATCACCCAGATGTTACCACCATCAGAAGTGTCTGTCCCTTTAAATATGTCCTTCCTGCCCTCCTCTCCTCCTCCTCCCGTGTAATTCCACACGGAGCCCACTGAAGGCACACGCCCGGGCCGGGTACGGCCGAGCAGCGCAGATCGGATCGGGATCGCGGGGCCTCCCATCTCGGTGACACTGACAGGCTGCCGGGCCCTAGCCACCGGGCCCCGCATTAGCATAATCCACAGCGGTGGGAGGGATGTCCTCGCAGGAGAGCCCACGGTGATCCGTGCACCAAGGGGAACCTGGGCTGACGAAAATCCCGTCCCTCCCCCACGTGCCATTCTGCCTGCTCCCCATGTATCCCCAGACAGTGTAATGTGCTTATCTGAAACCTCCCACATTATCGTAACTTACGACTGTTTGAATTTATTCCCAACGTGACATAACAGTCTGCTGGCTATCACCTGTCACTAGCTGTGTAAAGTGAAGTTTAAATCCATCCATCTTCTAAACTCTTATCCAAAACAGGGTCACTGTGAGCCTGGAACTTATGCCAGGAAGTGCAGAGCACAAGGTGGCACATCTTTGATGGGATGCCAGTCCATCCCTTGGCACACACATGCACGTGCTGACACATGCCATCACATGCTATGGACAATCTAAAGACATCGAGTCACTTAACAGCGAGCGTGGAAATAAACTGGAGCGCCAGAAGGACACAACATAGGGAAAAAATGGAAACCCACACAGAGCAGTGGCCAAATTCAAACCCACAACCCTTTTGACACTAGCCACTGAAAGTCAAGGTAACCCCAAAACCATAATTTGAGATGACATGACACTTCATCCAGGTAGACGATCTGTCAGAGTTACAAAGCGTCTGTCTGCCTAACTCGCTGGTGTAACACTGAGTATGAGACATGTTTCCTGATTGGCCGTAGAAGTTAACATCAGTCTCCGTTAGGTCAGCCTCCAGATGGATTACCATGGGTGTCGTAAGCCGGTCTGACAGCTTTCGGCACAGAGAAAGCTCATCCAAGGTTCAGAACGTTGATGTTCGCCCCTCAGGAAGGTAGGAGTGACGTGATTGTGCTTTCTGGAATGGAAACCTCCATTAAACCACAATACAGAGCCCCCACCTCACAGGAATTCTTGCTGCCTGCTTATTTACCGCAGAAGGTGCCGGAGAGGTCTGGCTCCAGGGGTCTGTGCCCATGGGGACCAATCCTGTGGCCCCCCACCAGCTCTGGGAATGTGCTTTAGGACAGGGGCTTGTACCCTCCAGAGTTCCTGCTGTGAGATGCTTAAAGCCCCTTTGCCCACTAACATACGTCCAGTGTCATGCCGGTTCCCGAACTGGTTTGCACTTTACCACCGCCAAGGAACTGGTGCTTTTGCCGAAAAACAGATTCAGGAACCAGCACCAAATCCAGTTAGTCTAGAACCAGGAACCTGTGACATAAAGTGCTAAGGGGTGGAAAAAAAAAAAAAACAGCACAAACACTCGTGGTTTAGCAAACACTGCGAGAGCGATGGTCATGAAAATGAAAGTTTGATGCGAATTTCCGACAATGTCTTTGAATTGAGTAAAGACACTGAATTTCCTTTGGATTCGGAAGGTTTGTTTGCACTTTTAATCTCTGAGAAAGATTAAATCAGTCTTAAACATCAGCATTTGCTGACCATATTTTTGTTTCTACTTAAAAACTCTTTAAGCCATTTGCATGCCATATGTAACCATCTAAAAAAATGTTCAAGCCGTGAAAGGCATGCTGAGTCCTTTACTGGAATAATTACGAGACGACATGTCGGTTTGGGGACGTGAAGAGGGGCTGGCCTGCCTATCATTTCAGATGATAAGTTCCAGAAACTGATTCAGGGTTTTTGGACAGAATATCTGATCGGCACATTGGTATGCAAAAATATTCATCAAAGCTAGGAGTAATGCTTGGAAATAGAGGACACGGTCCACCATGTTTCTATTGTGTTGCCGCTGGAGCAGGTGAGTGACGAATTTGGCCGTGAAGGCAGTGGAAAGGCGGATCGGTTCACAGCAGGTGTGATTCCAGCACTGGCTCTTCACTGGTACCATGTTGGTGGAAAAGAGCCATAAGTGAGTTTCTTAGGGCCTGGGCTCCTCCAGTGCTGCTTCATCATCTGGTGAAACCATACGCTGATTCAGATAAAAACATCTGCTGGACTCCTCCCTCCACGTCGTTTTGTTTCCCGCCCATGTCCGAGGACTTCATCGCCCCACACAATGTGAGGTAGCTAGAGAGTTAATGGTCGTGGGCCCATAAATTCTCTAGGGACCTCCTTCAGCGCCACTAACCTGTAAGCCTAACAGTGTGCAAGAAAAGCACCTCACTTGAAAGCAACGTCCTTCTCACCCGGAAATTAGCAGAAATCATGTGGGATGGAATGTATGAGCAGCCTTAGAATTGTCATGGTGGCCCTCAGCCTCTGGTTTCTGGAGGTCCTGACTATAAAGCCATGGGTGTCCTCTGGTGTGAAATCCTGAGCGGTGTTGACCTACTACTGATCTCCACTGTGACACATGACATCAGTCAGAGATAATTAACATGTCCAGCTTATTTAATGAGTGTTTTTAAAATAGGCCACGCCCAGCAGACTAATTGTAGGCCACACTGATGTTTGGAAACAGATTGCGTTCCTCGGGTGACAGATCAGGCTGGTCTCATAACAGAAGACCGTTCTTCTGTCACAATGTGGTTTTTGGGCACGGCTGGACGTCAGCATGAGAAATGAAAGTGGCAGGAGAGGGGGGATGAAATTTCACCCCAGTCTTATACTGGGGTTAGATCCTTATAATGTGAACTGCTGACATCTGCAGCTCTGAGGAGAATCTGGACAGCAAACACTAAGAAAACGCGAGCGTGTAGGCCAAGCATCAAGTACGTTAATACTGCTGGTTTTCCAGCTTCCATTTTAATTTCAATTATAAGTTAGAATCACTGGCTTTAGGATCACTGCTAAAAAGCTTAAGAGATGGAAAGAGGATATGTTTTTCAGCCACGGAAAACTGATGGCTGTCCGTTTAGTAAAGGCTGGAAGTCAGTCTCCGTTCCAGTTTCACACTGACTTTACAGGTCTGTTTTTCAAATCAATCTTCATATGCAGACAACTTCATATTAGCAGATTCACCTTGCGAACCAAGCAGGATTTTCCCTTTTGATGTGCGTCTGCAATCCTCTGCACCCACCCCAAGTACCAGAGCAAGCCGATGCCAAGGGCTGCTGCCTCCACGGGGTATTCAGTGAGGGCGGAAGCTAATAGGGACCGCAGTGTGCTGGACAGCCCTCTAGGGGGCACTGTTGTCACACTTGGAACACGTGCCGCTTGACTATATGAAGTTCAGCACTGGGTCATTCAAAAAAAGCAACCCTTTAAAATCACACACATTCACCAGTCCCAGACCAGACCAGTTTCTCCTTATTACGTTCTGGGAACTCTGTACCAGTGTTCAGTGTCCTTAAAATACTTAATACTTAAATAATAACCAGTGAGAAATTTGTGGGAGTGGGGGATGGTGGTGATAAATTATTGCAACTGGGTCTGGAGGGAGGGGGGGGGGTTGAGAAATAGTTAAGTCCAGGAGGGGCACGGTGCCACCCCATGACCAATACCACCCTGTGCCATCGCCCATCCTGCCCAAGCCTAGATATACCCCTGCCAGTGCAGTAGACGAGGGATAGACATGAAGTACTGGAGGATCATGGAACGGTGCAAAAACACAGCTCAGGCATAAAGAACAGAATGTACTCTCCGCATGCTGGCTCAGGGAATCCGTATCAATTTTTTTCAAAAAACTGGATTCTGGGTTTTCTGGTGAAGCGATTCCCTCTTGAAAAAGTAACGTAAATCAAAGCAAAGCTTGCCGTAAAATCAGACTAATCCATCGACTGAGTCCTCCACACCACATCATGACCAGCACCCAGATTTTTGATTCATACCCCCTCCTCCCCATTATTTAACCAATGCTTGGGATTTACATATGAAAGAAGCCATTTTGTTTTGATTTGATCGCTTGCCAAAGACACAATGAGGTCATTCAATGTTTCCAGTGGATCTGAAAATACTGTTTTCAGTCTTATTAAATCTTATTTGGACTGGCTTGTTTTTTTAACTGGATGCGCAAAAAAATTAAGCATTAAATGATTAAAGAGCACGTCAGATTTTAGTCTTTGAGTCGTGGTATTGACTGAATGCTTTAAAACATAAAGTCAATAGAGACATCTTTGTTAAAAGCATTACATTAATAAAACTGAATAGTTAACCTTGCCAAAGATGCTATATACGGAGGGTGTATATTGATATCATCATTTTTGACAGATGTGTTTCGTTTTTCCGTGAGACCCGTCAGTCAGTGGTAACCTACGCAGATGGAAACTGCCTGTAAAAAGCCAGACCTTCTGATCGTGCCCAGACCAACAGGACAAGGTGGAACGAGATTGAGATCCAAGCAAATCACAAAACAACATTCAGTCTTCAGCTAAAATGAAGCGAGTCGTTCATCCATGAGAGCTGTGCTCTCACTTGACCAAGCCCCGCCCTGGGACGCCTATGCCCCGCCCCAGAACACCCATACCCCACCTACTTTAGCTTAAACAAACCAAGTCACTAAGCCAAGAGGACTGGGTTCTCACCTGACTAAGCCCCACCCATGAATGCTCATGCCCCACCCCAGAACACCTATGGCCTGCCCCCTTTTTTACTTACCTGTGCTGGTAACCTGGGAGCACTCTGACACCTGCATACCGGGAGGGAAATGGAAGAGTATGAAAGGGAAACTCCACCACTCACACAGACGCTGGCTAAACAAGGGCCTCCACTTCATCTTTAGTGTACCTTGCTGCTCTCTGAAGCTTCCCCCTAAACACTGCCGTGGTGACAACTCCAGAGCTTCCGTGACCTGCATCAGCACGGTTGCACAGTAGCAAGCGTGAGAAGATAGCATGCTGCGATAAAGACACACAGCTACCCTGGGGACGCCGCAGGGCCCCAGCAGATAAATAGCTTTTTCAGTAATTTTTCACCATCCCCAGGCATACGGTGTGGGAGCGGCTGGAGTGATGCCACATGCCATTTCAGAAACCTGAGCCAGGGTGCCGACAGGGGACCCGGGGGTCCAGAGTCACACACAGTCGAGCTTGGAGAGCACCTGTGGCCCAGAGTGACAGACACATACACCTGTGACTAAGAGTGACGAAGGTGTGCATAAAAACATAAACGCACACATATGCAAACATGCACAGGTGCACAGAGCGACACACATGTGGAAAGACATACACACGCATACACACTCAGAGACACACACGCACCCACACAAGGGCAACACACACCTGTGCCTTAAGGGGAAGGTTAGATTGCCACACACACACACCTGATTGGACGCAAACTCACACACGCAGTAAACCACACCTGTCAACGTGATCACATTTTCTGTGTGGTCGACTTGGGGAAGCCGTGAAGCCAGAAAACCCAAACACATCTAGGAGCCTCCGATGCAGAGGTACTCCGTGGAAGCAGAACATGTGCTTTAACCAACGTTCAAACCGTTAATCACCTCATGACCCTGTCTGCAATTAACTGTAAATCACTTTGATACATTATGACTGCCCAGTCAGGCCCTTAATCAGAGTGTAAAATCGGAGATGAAATTTTGCTCTCTATAGACATGACTAAACTATAGGAATGAAAGCCTTCCGTCCCACTGGATGGTAATTACGGCATTTCCTTCATTGTAATTAATTGTTGCCTCCTTGTAAAGTCTCCGCCCTTCACGTATGCACTTGAACGCCTGAATGGTCGGCTTCAGAACGATTTCTCCCTGGATTCTCTCTCCTACACGCTGCTGTCTCCTTGGCTAAGGGCAACACCTGTTTGGATTTTCGTTCTAAAAAGTCTAAAATCTACACCAGAGCTTTATTTAAAGGGAGGTGTTTCAGCACTGAAGGCTAAGATGGGATCGGGGCACGAGGGGTGCCTGTCTTTGTTAATTTTTTTGTTTTGCAGCTTTCGTGATGGTTTAATGACCACGGAGGATTTAAGATCTCGATCCATACACTAGCACTCACATTAGCCGACGCATTTTTGAACAAGAGTATTGATTCAACTGCAATTCTTTCATCTTTTCAACCATTCTTTAGCTTTTAGCTTGAAACCCATAATGCATTTCAGCACAGACTGAGACACCTAGGGTTACAATTTACTGGATCCTTTTACGATTTGCTGTTTTTTATGCGACAACATTAAAAAAAAAATGGCTTTAAAAATGCTCTCAACTCTCCAGACATATTTACATGATTCAGGTGTCTTTTGTCTAAACATTTCATCCTAAAACACTCGGTGACAAGATTTTGATAGCCGCTCCAAAGTAAGAATTAATTTGGCCAAATTAAAGTTCACTGTTTTAGTCCCAGATCACTTCAGGAATTAAAAATCTATACCTTCAGATTATTTAATTATTGAAATAAAAACGTCAATAAAGGCCATGAAGATTGATCGGGCTCACAGGCAGCAACCAGAACGCCCACATCACTGCCGGGTGGGGAAATCGATTCCTTTTCTCCCAGCGATTCGCGGACCCACGTCCTCCACCAGCTCGCCCCACTACTCTGTGGAGGTGGATGGATAACAGATCTGCCTTCAGACCGTATGCAATGCCTGGAAATGGCAGCTAAAGCCAGAGAGATTTTTAGGTTTCGCTCATAAATAAACAACTGTCAGGTAAGGAAAAGGCTAGCTCAGAAATCTGAAGTGACAAATTGAAGGAGAGAGACTGAGAGAATGGTGAGGCTCCCATGCTCTCATCATAAGAAATCTTCACCTCACATTCAGAGGTCAGCTGACCCACTTCCTGTTTTTGGGATCTGGATATTTTCCCAGTAGCAGCATGACAGTTAAGGGCATGGAATTCTGACTGGTTCCTGACTGGTTACTGTTTTTTATCCTAAGTGGCATCTTGCTGTTGGACCTATGAGTGAGGTGCTGAATTGCTCTAGCAAAACATCTGTCTGTATGTTAGTAAGAAGAACTTGGCATTAATTTCAGATAAACGAGCAAATTTGTGTGTTTAATGAACCCAACGTCTCTCCCACGCCCACAAGGGGAGCCCAAGGCTCAGGTTCTTCGTAGGCGGTCACCTGCTCTCAGAGATGGAATTTTACAGGTCACACGGTGCTATGCAGAAGCTAGAACATCAGCCAAAAGGCAACCGGCCAGACTCTGCCTGACGACCAGCTCGGCAACCCCGACTAACCCAAACTGCTGGGTTGCCAGGGCAACTCTTCCACCCTAGCCCCGGGGTCATAATCAGCTGGTGGCAAAGTGCAGATTAACACTGTGGTATGAACTGTCAAACCCTGGCCTGCCTGGACCACTGCCTTTGTGGAGATCTTTCAGTAAACTTAAGGTCACTCACAGAACTGCCAGCTAATCAAGGTGGCTTCATGGATAAACTCCTGCATAGCATATCCTCTTTGTGTGTTTATAAACTGCATTCAGAAAATTAAAAAGGGGTAGTCTCATCTGTAACAGATGGATTTTAAACAGCTTATCCCGTTGACCCTGTCAAATGCATGCCTCTTGCAATAAATTTTCATTGTACATTTAGGAGGTTTATTTTTAGGTTCACCCGCGTACCCCTTTAATGGCGATCTCCTACGTGCAATCACACAAACACACGCAATCACGTACAAATGCTCGAGTCCTCGGACTTCACTGACATATGTCTCTGCTGCCCCCAACCGGCCCCTTTTTGAATGACAGCCGCTACGCTGGATTTTCCCGCTTCCTCTGCACTCATCAATGCATCAAGGTCCAAAAAAGCTGAAAAAAAATACTCGCCATCATCGTATCCGCATCCAGTTACTCCAAACACACACACAAAAAAACATACAATTAAAAGCGAAGACCGAAGAACCGCTCTAGGAATACTGGAAAAATATTTACTATTTTTTGTATTTCTTGCTGGAGTGGGAAAAAAAAAAAAACGGTTACGCTCTACCGCCATCTGCTGGCAAAGATCTGTCGGAGCGCTAAAACAAACATCACCGACTGAGACTTTTGTCTTCGGATTATGAAGGAAGTCTGAATGACGGCAACAATTAGCCTCAAAAGATTAAACACGAGAGAGTGATTTTTTATTGTTGATCTAAACGAATAAAGGGGGCAGCGGCATTAGAGCTGGCGACTCTTAGAAGCTGGACAAATTGATAAAGAAGGCTGGCTCTGTGATGGGGATTGCTCTGGAGCCATTAGAGTTAGTTGTGCACAGAAGGTTGTTGCACAAACTGCTCAGTATTATGGACAATACTACGCACCCCCTACACAACCTATTGATTGGACAAAACAGTGTGTTTAGTCTGAGACTCCTTCACCTCTGTTGTAATAAAAATCCTTACAGGAGGTCATTCCTGCCTAGGGCAATAACCATCTATAACAACTCCTCTCTGAGCAGGAGGGGCGTCTCCTCCTCTGAGGCAATGCAAACCGAATAATGCACATTTGAAAAAAATAACTTGTTTTTTGTATCTTTGCTGCCATGCCTATCTTGTAACTGTGTTTTTAATTGATTCTGTCATTTATGTGAAGGTTACTGCAACACAAAAGTATCCGCTTGGGGATAAATAAAGTAATCCGAATCTGAAAGCCAGGGTGGCTCAATGGTCAGTACTGTCACTTGACACGTGCAGGGCCTGGGCTTTGAAGTCCTGCCACAGCATGTGGTGTGTATGTTCTCCCTGCATAGTGTGGCCTTCCTCCCACAGTGAAAAACGTGCCGTGAGGCTAATCAGTGTGACTGAGTGCGTGTCCCTAAATTTCCTTCAGGATCCATCCATCCATCTCTATCATGTCCCCAGCGACGGGCCAGTCTTCTGCCAAATTCTACCTGACACACTCCAGGTCCCCCAGCCTCGTGTCTCAGGATAAGTGGTTAGAAGTTGGATGAGCAAAAATTTTTTTTATTCTTACCTCAGTGCATCACTGATCTGGCTTTTTGTTTCTTGGGAAATAAAGATGTTATCAAAGCTCTGTTAAGGAGGATCAGAAGGTGAGGGTGTGCCTTTGAACAGCAATGCAAACATACCGTTGTGCTCATAAGTTTACATACCCTGGCAGAATTTCTAAGGTGTGTAGCATACTTTAAAGAAAAGATGACTGATCA
>JAACJT020023131.1:4622-20148 GCA_009936485.2 Gymnarchus niloticus | reverse complement strand
TCCCTAAACTACAGGACAGGGTGACAGATTGGGGAAAACGCTGTCACTTCCCTAAACTACAGGACAGGGTGACAGATGACACGGTGACAGATGACAGGGTGACAGATTGCGGAAAACGCTGTCACTTTCCTAAACTACAGGACAGGGTGACAGATTGGGGAAAACGCTGTCACTTCCCTAAACTACAGGACAGGGTGACAGATTGGGGAAAACGCTGTCACTTCCCTAAACTACAGGACAGGGTGACAGATTGGGGAAAACTGTTGGTGTTCCTATAGTTTCTCGCTCATTTTATTTTATTCCGATGATATTAGGGAACAAAAGTCAGCAGTTTATTTAGAGGAACTTTATAGCTATATTAAAGTCGTGTATAATTGGGTATTGTTTTTCTGTTGGACCCCCATGATTAATGTGTTTATTATTATTATTTCCATTTTGATGTGAATGTTCCCTGGGTCTCCGTGTGTAGATTAACACCCAAAGGTACGTAAGTCAGCCCTGCATAGCCAGTGAAACAGGTAAAGATGGAGCCGCTTTTTAAATCTTAATCAGCTGAACGGTGCAGTAGGAACCATGAAGGACCCCCGAGGGGAGCCGGGCTGTGACGGCACTTTAACCGTCTCCTCACCGCGGGTGGACACACATGGCTTAGCCGTAGACGCCGACACGCCGTGTCCGTCTCCCTTGGGAACTCGGGGCTTTACCGAGGGTCCGCGCTCGTTCAGGTCGGCGTCGCTTTTTCCTGGGACATGTGGGGACCCCTCTGTCCCCCGTTAAGCTGACACATGCCACGCACTACTAAAGAGCACATGTAATGCTGTGTAATGTGGGGACTAAGGCGTTAGATGAGTGACCAGAGGGTCATTGGTTCCAGTCCCTGAGGGGACTCAGCTGTTGTAATGTTGGGTGAGAGAACAGCTCAAAACTTCAGAGTAAGACTGTGCAGCTGAACAAGTGATTTAATATTATAACTAAATGGATTTGTTTTTCCAGATTTATAAAGTGCCTTTAAAACCCTATGAATAATTAATATAATTGATCTGGATTGTTTGTCTTTGACAAAGCATGGATTGAAATACATCTGGATGATAAAATTCGAGGGACATTACACAGAATGATGAGGTCAATGGGATGCTTTCTTCCCCGTGCCCTAAAAACTATGACACTTTTATAATCAACAGTAGGCGTATGTGTGAATATGAAGGTTTGTCTGGGAAAAGCACAGCTGAAAATGTCAGTGTTTAGATTGAGGTCTTTTTTGGCTTCTATTTCATTTTCTGTATAGTTGTATAAATTGTGTGCAGCACTCTTCAGGAGAAACCCTCATGAAAACCAAGGCCATGTGTTTATGTATTTTTATGTTCTTTTGTAATTGAAGCCATATCCATTTGTGAATATTACCCTGGTGCCTGCTTGCTGTTTGGAGCAGCGTGGGGTATAATAGTGCATTATTTATGTGGCTGTGGCAGGCCACTCAATGTGCTGCTTAAACTCTGAGAGTTCGAGATGCTGACATTTTATTGGGTACAAAGGAAGCTGCACGACTGTGAGGTCATGTTTACATTCCCACAACACACACCAGTTTTCACAGAAATCCACATTTGTGCTTGGATTTCAAATCTTAGATTAAAAGCACACAGTGGCTCCAGGTCTAAATCCATAAAGTATAATCGTGGTCTTTATTTTGTATGGGTATCCGATATGTGACTTTACATAATGTAAAAGCGTGAGAAATCTGCTGTCTTGGTGCGTGAGGGTGCATACAACTGGGGTTCGAGATATCGTGTCATTTCAGGGCCTACGTCCTGCGTGAAGGAGTGGGTCCTCCCGCACTAACTTGTCGTTTTTTGGCGTATTCCCTTGTCATCCTTGCCATTTACTGCATGCATGACCTTATGGCCTGTTTGGGCTGTCCAGCTGTTTGTCAGCCATGAATGGTGGTGTTTTATGGTGTCAGCTTTGAGGTTGACTGCTCTCAGTGTCTGCTGTTAGGATGTGATACAGGTGATTACCAGCACAAGTGTATTTAATGCACTGCTGACCAGCTAACAGTGTAGTTTAGACAGATCACTAGCCTGGTAGATATTTTTAATGAAGCAGTTTACTCTTCACTTGTTTACAGACAGATTTCAGGTCCACACGGGAGAGTCGTGCTGAATCTGTTTTGATGGAGAACCTTTATTTAGGACAGAGCAGCCGAAACACTCCTGGGAAATTAGCGTGGAACTCCTTAGTAACAAGTCTAGCACCTCAAACACTACTCCACCTATTGGCTAATGTGTCATTATACTTTAAACGTGATGTCAGTCTTACTAGATCCATACAATTCAAGTACTATTGATACCCACAACAAAAACAGCCAAGTAAGAAAATGAAAGCCGTTTTAGGGTGTTTTATTATCTTTCCCAGATCTTGTGTGGTGATTCTGCCTTCCGTGGGTCCAACTAGATTGTAATCAGGACGGCAGTAACATTTGGCAGCCGTGCCCAGAGGGGTGATGTGGTATACACTGGCATGATCTATCATCACTGCGATCATAGTAGGGCTAAGCAAAGCCCAGTGAGACTGCCATAAGTGGCCAGCCTGCTGGTTGTGATGCCATGTCGATTCATCACGCTGGATTGTCGTAGGCATCCCTCAAGCTAGCTGTTGACACCATGTGACATAATGATGAGTGCTTTCTCAGCTATTAACTGGCTTTAAGTTCATCTCCTTCCCTGAAAGTTGCACACGTGGGACATGAATGAAAATGAGCACTGCTGGGTCAGCCTGTGGAGAACATGATCTTTATGAAGCTGGAGCCTCTCTCATCCACATGCTTTCTGCCAGCCTCCTTTGGGGGTGCCCTCCTTGTTTACCTTGCAGAGTCGGCCATCTCTGCATCCCGAATGCTCCGGGACCTGCTTATAAAGCTTTTGAAGAGGTTCTGTGGAAGAGGAGTCTCGTGGATGCTGATTGTCAACAGGGATGTACACATGTGACCTGCAGGACTGATGTTTAGGGCTACATTAAAGGCGTCTGCTTCACGGAGATGGTGCTTTGGACTTAAGAGCACTCAGAAAGTCATCCTGTTGTCCTGTCCTGTCCTGTCAGCTGTGTTTGATGACCCGGCCAGATACTCAAATGGGCTGCTACTCGACACCCTGACTGGCTGCTGGGCGGAAGCAGCTTGGGGATCCTCTGCTTGTCTTGAACTGAAGATTCCGCTCTCTCCTTTGTACCGTGACCTATGTACAACGTCTGCTGTCCCCGGTACACCTGCTCAGCAGTATCTGAGGTTTCTGTTTCTTAGCTCATGTCTCGCTTTCCTCCTGACTCCATCCCAGGTACCACGGGACCCAAGAGCCCAGAGACCCTGAGGGCATCAGTTCAGCAAAATCATGGGCATTTGTGCAGTGGGGAGTCGCTCATACAAACACGGGTCGAGCACGCGAGCTCCACACCGAGGGCACAGTGAGGGCTGCTGAGCCCCACACATTTCTGTTACTCATTTCATCTCCCTGTCACTAATTCAGTACTGGGTTCCAGTCCATCACAGGGTACAAGGCTGGGGTACACCCTGGAAGGGATGCCGGTCCATCACAGGGCACGAGGCTGGGGGCATCCACACACTTTGGGCAATTTAGAGACATCAGTTAGCTGCCCTAACTTTTTGTTATAGTTTAATGCTGTGCGTGCGTACGTCCATCCATCCATCATCCATTCAATTGCTTTAGGACAGGGTCAAACTGTCAGATACTGTCATGAATGACCGGTGTTTTTAAGTGACTTATCATTGCATCTCTTTTTCCTCAGGAATTATGTAGTGTAGCCTCATTACTCAGGGACAAATGTAGTCTTCTAGACCCTCTGACAGGGAACCAGAGGCAGCTGTGTGTGTTTTTGTTGCTTGTTCTCTACCAGTTACGTTGTCCTGCTCCATCACGTTGCATCGTGGTGGTATGATGCCACAGAAGAGATTTCTGTGCATCCTGCCTCATTAGCTGGTGTTAAGCATATTTCAGCGGCCGCGATCTGTGTGGAATCGATCTGTCACATGAGGCCGTCGGGAACGCAATTGCATCTGCTGCCTCTCAGTCTGAGCTGCCTCTTGGGCAGAGCTGCCTATTGGGCTGGGCTGCCTCTTGGGCTGAGCTGTCCCTCTGGCTGAGCTTCCCCTCTGGCTAAACTGCCCCTTGTGCTGAGTGGCCTCTTGGGCAGATCTACTCCTCGAACTGAGCTGGGTCTTTTGACTGAGTTGTCCCATGGGCTGAACTGCCCCTTTAGGTGAGCTACCCCTTGGGCTGAGCTGCCTCTCTGCTTGAGCTGCCTCTTGGGCTGATCAGTCACTTTGGCTGGGCTGCGTCTCTGGTTCAACTACCACTCGGGCTAAGCTGTCTTTCAAATTCAGCTGTCTCTTGGACAGATCTGCCCCTCAGACAGAACTGCCCCTCAGGCTGAACTGCCCCTCAGGCAGAACTGCCCCTCAGGCAGATCTGCCCCTCAGGCTGCACTGCCCTTCGATTGAGCTGCCCCTCAGAAAGTCTTACTGTCCTCCCAAAGAGTTGTTACAGATAGCTGGTGATCTCAATTTGTATAGATTGATTTTTGTGCAGGATAAAGCACTACTTAAAGACATAAGTTTATGGTTCAAATCTTGGAAGGGCCCAGCTGTTTTACCTTTGAGAATGGGAACATAACCTAAACTGAATCAGTACAGCACTCAGCCGGGGAGTTGAAGTGGTTCATACCCGTGTTTGGATAAGGGAGAATGATCAGTGGTTAATGGAATGGTGAACCTCTGTATTTACACAGGATGTGGGGGTCAGCTGAGAGTGGGGCCACAAGGTCGGCATGGAGGAGCTGTTTTTCCTTATGACACCTTATAACTCACGTTTAGCTTTTGTTGGTGACTGATTTTCAGCTCTCTCACAGTAACAAAATGAGCTAGGGGGAGAGAGAGAGGGCGAGGGAAGGAGGGAGAGAGGGGGAGGAAAGGAGGGAGGGAGGAGGGGAGGGGGGAGAGAGGGAGGGAGAGAGAAGGATGGAGAGAGGGAGAAGGAGGATGGAGAGTGGGAGGGAGAGAGAGAGGAAGGGAGGGAGAAGGAGGGAGAACTTGTAGTGTGTGGGTGTCAGGTTGATCTCCCATTAGTGCAGGTTGTCTGAAGTGAAGGCTGCTGTTTTACAAAATGTCTTTTCTTCGCAAAATAAAACACGTTCTTGTCTCCATTCTCAGGACATCTATCACAAAGGAGGAGGTCACATTAGTGAAGTGTGGTGTGCGGAGAGCCAGCAGAGGCTGAGGATTACAGTCAGAAGACTGGGGTCCCTGCAGGCTAACAGGAGAGCCCTGGTAAGAACAGGTCCATTTTTTCCTTAAACTTCCTCACTGTCTCCCAGGGGTGTTCTGGTTTAGGGTTCTGTACAGCAGTGGCAGCAGAGAAACTTAATTCTGCTGTTTCATTGTTTTGCTGAAGTGGCATGAGAAGGGAAACTGTATGTACTAGTCTTCAGCAGCTGGGTTCGAGGGGCCATTTGGAGGGTCATTATTGGTCCTGTGAGGACCACACAGAGACCTGACAGCTTTAGCCAAGGTGCATAACAAGCGAATCGAGTCCAATCCTCGCAGGAGCACTGAGGTCCGGTCTGATCTTCTTCCACTGTGTCCTCTTATTGGGTCCAATCCTAGCAGGAGCCCTGATGTCCAGTCCGGTCTGCTTCCACTGTGGCCTCTTATTGGGTCCAATCCTAGCAGGAGCCCTGAGGTCCGGTCTGATCTTCTTCCACTGTGTCCTCTTATTGGGTCCAATCCTAGCAGGAGCCCTGAGGTCCGGTCCAATCTGCTTCCGCTGTGGCCTCTTATTGGGTCCAATCCTAGCTGGAGCCCTGAGGTCCGGTCTAATCTGCTTCCGCTGTGGCCTCTTATTGGGTCCAATCCTAGCAGGAGCCCTGAGGTCCGGTCCGATCTGCTTCCGCTGTGGCTTCTTCTTGTTCATTTAGATTGTTAGCATTTAACAATCTGGCAGCCCCCACCTGGGTGGGAGATGCAGGTTGTGAGTATGAGTCCTACTTCAGCATTCGGTTGTTTAATATGTTTTGGTTTTCTCTCGGCTCCTAAACGTACAGTAACACTGTGTCTGTATGGAACTGTGTGTCTGTGAGTGTGTGACTGTGAAAATGTGGAAAGCGCGAGCTAAAGTGGTTTCGCTAGTTTCATACCAGTGCATTCCTCATTTTCACACCAAGTGCGTGCGTTTTCAAAATAACAAATGATTTTGTGCGCGCTTCCCGCTCGTAGGAGTGGTCTTCTTTAAATGAGGTGTGGCTGGGCGCATTGTGGGCGTGATGCTATTTTAAGGCAGCGAAATGACATTGTGCTTTTGACCAACAGAAACCACGTCTAAAGTCAGTGGTGTATTATTAAATGATATTTAAGGGGCGCATTTTAGAAGCGTGCGGGTGCACGACACTTGTTACGGACACAGGAACGCGTTCGAAGTACACTAATGGTTTTTTGTTATTTTATTTCATTCATGTACATTTTATTATAGAGTACAGCTTATTCCCCAGCCTGCCTTACCTTGACAGGCTTAGGCGGACCAGTGGTGCTCCCGTAAATGATGCGCTCCCACGTTTTCACTTTGCGCACGAGCACGCCCGTTTCCTCGGCCGAAAACCGATCCAGTTTGCCAGGTAAACACGCCATTATAATAGCAATCCGCCATAGCTCACGCGCCCCTGCCTTTTAAAGGGGACGTGACGTGCCATTCTGATTGGTTTATTGCATGTTATGCCCAAAACACACCTCTGAATAAGTGAGAGAGTTAGGACAACCTTTTTGTGCCTTGCGCTGATGCAAAGTTTGTTTTTTCTGCTGTCAAAATAGCGAAATGGATTTGGACACGCCCATAAATGTTACTTGCACCTTGTGCTTTATGCTTTGCATTAGATCGTCAAAATAGAGCCTTAAGAGTGTGTCTGTGAGAGTGTATGTTTGTGAGTGTGTCTGTGAGAGTGTATGTTTGTGAGTGTGTCTGTGAGAGTGTATGTTTGTGAGTGTGTCTGTGAGAGTGTGTAACCCAGACTGTCTTCATTAATTTGGATTGAGTCTTATCTCATCTGGGTGAATAGAGGTGAAACAATAATTATGAATTCATGATACATTTTAAAAACAAAGCCCTGCTCCGCTTTCGTGGTGTAAGGTTGTCAAAATTGTGGAGTCTGTATGTTCTCTCCATGGTTCGTGGATTGCCTCCTGCACTCCCTCATGTGTCCTGTGATAGATGGGTATCCCATCAAGGGCATGGGCCAACCTCAGTACAGGCAACCCATCCCAGGATAAGCGGTTAGGAAATGGATGGATGTTCTCCTGGGCGGCATTTTTTGATATCGATACAGAAGAGAGTGGTACCTACGGTGTGACTGGCATTCTCATGCTAACTAATCCATACTGTGACATTCTTTCATGGTTGCTAAAACGACATGACGTCATGTTCTTGCTAAGTGTCTTCAGGCCGAACATCATGCTCCATGGCTGGTTTCTCTGTGCGTTTCCCACTCTGTACGACTTAGTTCCACGGCCTCCCCATAATCCCTCCAGCTACATGGCCAATTCGACACATCTGCAGCTTCTACGCGACACACTCGTTCCGTGTGACCGGCTGACGAGGAGCCGCCATCTGAGGGTGCTGGAGGGATGCGGCATTTTCCCTCTCCTGCAGCCCCAATCTGACTCTTTGTGTCTGCTGGCTGTAAGCGTCCCCTCTACCCTGACCTACTTAGCACACGGTGCGCTCCTTAGGAGAGCAGCTTGAGGTCAGACAGCCGGTGTTCCCCTGCCCCCTTCTTGTGTGCCGCGCTCTTCTTCCAGTGGTCCTCAGCAGGGACGTCCCTGGTACTGGCAGGCAGAGCAGCTCGGTCTAATCCCCTTCTGCTTGTCTTTTTGACATCCTGGGCAGAGCCGTGTTCTTCTGAAAGCTCGTTTCACAAAGACGTGCTCGATAGGGGCCAGCTGGCACGAGTTTCGTCCATCGGGGTCTCTTGGATGGTTTGTCATTGTTGTTTGAAGGCCCTGTTCTGCCTCCTCTTGCCATCTGAGGTACATCACACACGTGTGATGGAGTGGTAACACTGAGACACACTCACACGCTCAAGATGGCTGCCGTGTGCTGACTAACCATCCAGAGGCAGGGGGCTGCCTGTATCTTTACATGTTTAACACGGACCCCTAGCCTATAGGATCGAGGACCAACAGGGTATGTCGTAACAGAGCTGGGGAGGGCTGCGTGGGGAGACAGGCCACTTTGATCTGGCCATTCATCAGTTTGGCTTATTGAGTGTTTTATGTGAATCATGAATCTTACTAAATAAGCCCTTCAATATCAATTATTACAAAACAGCCTGGGACTGTCCAGCTATCCGATCTAAGATTAACAGTTAGAAGATGGATGCAGGGAGGGATGGAGGGACGGATGAATAGATAGATGGATGGAGGGATGGACAGCTGGATGAATGTATAGATGGAGGGACCTTTGAAAGATATCTGTCTGGGCAGCCTGTGTGTTTTTCTCTACAAGTTTCCAGCCAGCTAGCATGACTGCATCCCGTGTAGAGTTACACAAAAAAAGTTCACCATCCAGTCTGTACTGGAAAAATCAAAGCATGCAAAAATAGCCAACATAGGTGAGATGGAGGCTGAAAGATGCCGATCTTCACAGGCAGACCGAGGGAGCTCCTGCTCTTTCTGACCGGGTCGACAGTCTGCTCTCAGCCGCTTTTTCATTTTCACTGATCCTGAACGCTGGTATGGAGGGCTCCACCAGGGAAATGGCACAGTGCCCAGCCGGCTGCAGCTGGGGCAGCATCTGGGTATCTGGTCCTCTGGGGACTGGAGCAGGGAGGTGACTCTAAAATGACACCCATGGAAACTCGTGTTCTTTTTCTCATTTCACCGTAGTGTTTCAGCTGGCCATAGACGCTGACGGTGTAAGAGCTCCGCCCTCATCACCAGAGATTCCCATAGGTCAGAAGGAGATCAATGTGAACTGTGTCTTTAAGCCCGTGATGGGATCGTAAGCGGCGGTCCGGGCCAGAGGATGAGGTGTGGGTGGGGCTTTCTAACCCCCAACAGAGCAGGTTCACTGGCTGAGCAGGGGTACGGTTCGAGCGTAGTGGACCTGACCGTCATCTTTCCTGTTAGTGACTCTGACCGTGATGTCTGCACGGTCTGGAACCCTTTCTTAACCGTGACTGCTTTAGATTTGCACACGTTCATTGCTGAACTGCAGATGTTCATGGTTAGATAGCAAACCATTTAAACTTCTAAAAAACGATTCTGTCATTTGCAGAAGCACAGTGTGCGTCTTCTGAAGACCCAAGTCCACGAATGAGAAGCTGGTCTCAGGTCAGCTGTTAGCCTGTCCAGATTATAAACTTACTTAGTGTAATAGTCAGACCCTCGATCATGCAACAAAAGTGTATCTGAAGAAGCCACGATAAGGTAATTCCGCAGCGAGAAGGTCGTGTAAAGACTTGGCTTGTGTTCTCGATTTTAAAGCCTGCTGTGTCTGCTGGCCTTCTGTGTCCTCCCTCCCTGTCATTTGTCCATCCTGACCGCCTTGCCATTATCTGAGCCACCAAACCTGGTCTTCAACTCGATCACCTGACTACCTGGTCCAATACGTTGTTGTCCATCTGACTGTCCTACCTCATTGTTGTTCATATCATATTGATGAACTTAATGAACTTGTCCTGCCCGGTGCCGGCCAGAAGAGGAGGGGCTTCCCCCTTGAGTCTGGTTCCTCCCAAGGTTTCTTCCTCCTGAAGGAGTTTTTTCTTACCACTGTCACCCTCGTCTTACTCTCTGGGGACCTTGGGGCCGGGACTATCTAAAGTGCTTTCTGACAATGCTCCTTGTTAAAGGTGCTACATAATTAAAATGACTTGAATCTGCTCGATGCCGTCTTTGCAGACTTGCCACATTATGGGACTGGAATTGCAGTTTTGAGGGCGAATCACATCCTACATGCAGGTGTGGCTCAGTAGTTCACAGGCTCCCACTGCTACCTCCTGCTTCTTGGGTTGCTGGTTTGAGCCCCACCTTTGCTCACATTCTCCATGTCTTGTGTGTCTTTCCTCTGGCTGTCCAAAGGCCCCCGGTCTGGTGACGTGATTCTCTTACATCTGGAGTGTCTGCGTTAGGTTACAGCTATGACCCTGCTGGAGACTGTAAAGATGCTGTTTAGAGAGCTGTTTGTTATCTGGTTAAATTTAAACTTAGAGTTTGTTAACCACAGAGATTGTAGCTTGTAGATTGTAGTGTGAAACATTTGGGTAACTGACAAACTGGATCGATTAAATGTACAATTTTCTATATATTTATGCATACATTATCGGCTGTACATTACCTGGACTTCATTGCCCATTTATTTTCTTGGTCACTGCACTTTGCCTTATGCACAATTTCTGAATAATTAGTATCTTAATATACATCTGTCAATTGCACTGCCTATGTACAGCTTATTCTTAAATGTTATCCTCCCCTTCTCTGTATCATTTGTACGATGCCCTGATTTGTCTTCTCCTTGCCCCCTTTCTGTAATCTTCTCTAACCCTTCCTTTACTAGCTCGAATTCATCTTTATCTATCTGAAGGATCTGCGGAGTTTTAGGAGCCAGATTTCATTTCACTGCAGGTTGAACCAGTACAACTGTGTATGTGACAATGAAAGAATCCTGACCTTGATCTAAATCTAGTCATTTTATGTCTGCTAGCTGTTTCTAACGATCAGTACGCCTCCATCACGGACTGGGTTGGCATTTTTTCCAGTGCTAAGTACTGTCTGGGTGATCAACTTTCTGACTGAATGCTGCACTGGCCAATACTGGGCTCTTTGGGTGTAATCATGACGTATTTGTGACACTAGTAGAGTGTGTACACCAGAGGAATGAGTCAAAGAAGAAATTATGTTTGAAGATGAAGAAGCAAGACTGAGGGCATAGAACTGAGCGTGTAGAGCCGAGCATGTAGAACCAAGGCGGGTGTAGAGCCGAGCGTGTAGAACTGAGTGTGTAGAACCAAGTGTGTCGAACCGAGCGTGTAGAATCGAGGCGGGTGTAGAACTGAGCATGTAGAACTGAGTGTGTAGAACCAAGTGTGTCGAACCGAGCGTGTAGAATCGAGGCGGGTGTCGAACTGAGCGTGTAGAATCGAGGTGGGTGTAGAACCGAGCGTGTAGAACCGAGGCGGGTGTAGAGCCGAGCGTGTAGAATCGAGGCGGGTGTAGAACCGAGCGTGTAGAACTGAGTGTGTAGAACCAAGTGTGTCGAACCGAGCGTGTAGAATCGAGGCGGGTGTCGAACCGAGCGTGTAGAACCGAGGCGGGTGTAGAGCCGAGCGTGTAGAACCAAGAATGTTCCACTTACTGCTTGCAGGATATGATATCATGGTTAAGAGCGACCTGCAGCAATGGCGAGGGGAAAACAGAGCCGTGGTGAGGGTGATGTTGGCAGACCAATAAAAGCACACATGAAACAGTGAGTTGACTTTGAAAGCCTTTGGCTGCGTTGTGCCCGGTTTCCCACTCCACAAGGTTATACCTAGATGCTGTTCTGTTCTGTCTACGTTAAGTTCAGTGGTCCCGGCTTTCTTTCATTATTGAGCGGTCGTGTCGCTAACAATCAGCCTCTCTTACGTTTGTGTGATCGCCTACGGAATCTGTGTTCTGCCAAGCTGGCTGAAATGGCCCGGTTACGGGCTCGCGGCTTGCCCTCCAGTGACTGACTATCCAAAAGGCCTCCTGCGTAGTTATGTGTTAATGAATCTGTGTACAGCCTCGTCTAGTTACCGCCGTGTTTGTTGCTTAACTGACGGTGTTCCTTATCTGTTACACGTAAAGGTTTGTAAAGCATGAGCTTCATTTGTAGTTGAGTATTTTAATTTTTCATATGCTGTATCAGCTGGAATTTTTACTTGAATTGGCTCATCTTACTGGCACATCACTGGAGTGCGATGCAGTCTGTACAGGAAATCATTTAAATATAATGGCATTCTTTATTCCTGTTTATTTCCAAGCATTCAGCTAGATCATACGAAATTCAAACCTAAAACCCTTGCTAACTGCGGATCAGTGCAGGTGTCAAACGCCTGGCCTTAATAGAAACGACACCTCCGGCATGCAAATTATGAAGTAAAGGAAAAAAAAAAACATGCAAAGCGAGGGTTTGATATTATCAGACACAAACACATTACACTTGTTACGCACCAAGAGATTATCGGCCATCAGATTATCAAGGATTGACCTCTGACAAGCTTGTTTTACATCTCAGCTGAGAATAGCAGAGATACTGAGGAAGGATCGCTGTACATTTCTGTAAAATACGGTTTGTGTGATTTGTGCAATAGGCATGCTGGTGGTGTTGATTGTCCTGTTTAGGAGCCTCACAGAGATCCTGCCAGACCAGCAGACATCCAAATGTCTCCTTTTGATCTGGGGTTCGGATCTGCATTTGCACCCCTGACCCCGGGGTCCCAGTGGAGCATGTGAGGCTGAACCCTAAACTGCCTGGAACTGTAGAAAACAGCCACACGTCAGGCGCTGTTTAGGGTGTTTGTGTGGCGCCGTGTGTGTTCAGATTCAACGTAAATATGTTTCTAAAAAGATTCACTGCTTCCTCCTGCTCCTCAGGAAACATCTGTCCGTGGAGAATTTATTGATTAATTGAATCTACAAGCCTCATGTACGCCACCAAACCTGAGAGAGCTACACTTTTGAAATGCTCGCTTGACGTTTCGCTGGCTGCGATTTCCTAGCTTCAGCTTTTCTGCCGCTCTTCTGCTTCAGCTACTCTGGCACGCTCGAATTTCCTGGGCGTACGTGTTGGAATCACGTAATGCGAATCGCAGCCGTGCCGACATTCAACGACAGACGCTTGCCTGAATTAACCTGGACCCTGTGGTGAAGCTCTGTACATCGATGGACTTGCACCGCTCTCCCGCTCGCTGTCCATGGACCATCTTGCTAATGGCAACACAGAGGCACACTGGTGGACGTATGCCGACACAAGCGAACCGCTTCAAAACAGAGGGACTGCAAACAATATGTCTCCCTGTGACAGTGGAGTAGGGTGGCTTCAGAGATGTTTGAGTGTAAATCGACGCCTCAGACAATCCTGTCTATTTATTCGTACAACAGTTCAGCTCAAAAATAGCAGGAAAGGATTGCAACCTTATTCTGGATCTTTGATATGTAAAATGTCAGATATAAAATACATCAGGCCATGAATAGCAAATGTGTACTCCTGTATGGCAAAGGGGAGAAGCCATAGAAAGTAGAGCAGATGAAGCAGGTGGATCAGATTTGAAGGAAGAGGAGCCCTTCTGTTGGGCGACGTGCAGATCGTTGAATACATGGAGAGCCGGTGGAGGACTGGAGAGCTGAATGGAATCCAGGCAGAGTGCTTGGATCACGGTGGGGTTGTTCTCGCCTCTGCTTGAATGGCTGAATGGACCTCAAAGGATGACTCGTTTTGATCAGGAGTCGTGATTGGGGAGGAAAAGAAAGCAAAACTTGTAGGATTGAAGGGAGGAACTTGGGTGCTTTGCGGATAAACACACAAATGGAGAGGAGTGAAGGTGGAGAGGACGGGACCATGTGTAGAAAACATAGTAGGGAGGACTCCCAGTGACAAGGTGGGACAGGGTCTTAACAACAAGAGTCTGGGGGGGTGGTCATGTGACCAGGACAGAGCAGAGAGACATTTTGTCCATACTTCCTTGTATTATGGCCAGGTTCTGTTCAGTTTCCATTGGGGGGTGTCTGTTCAGGGTGTGTGTTTGTGTGTCTGTGAGAAAGGTGGCATGGTCCCAGAACAGAACCATGTGGCACTGTGGGGGCAGAACGGACTTCAGCTCGATTTGGTCAAACCACTTGTCAGCATGTGGCCGGGGGGGGGGGGGTCTTCACAAGAACAACTGAAGTGTGCGTCACTCGTCTGAACAGGTTTGAGACCTGCAGCTTGTGTCTGGGCTACCGACCAAAAAAAAAAAAAAACAATGCGTTACTCAGACTCCTATAAATAAAATCGTAATATGGACCAGGTGAGACTAATTAAGGTGAAATGGGACCATTACCTGATTTCCCCTGAGAAGGATGTCCACCCTGCCTCTACAGTGATGTCATTACGTCCTGATGATGTCAGGAAACAAACACTTTGACTTAATATTTTCATCTGCTTTTGTCAATTAAATTATGCCACAGACTGCCACAGATTTTTTTCAGGATAACAGCTATCAAATGCCACTTTTCCTTCATGAAAGATGAATGTTCTCACGCACGCAGCATTTGTAAAGTTATTAATTTCCTGCTCCTGTCCACCCTCTTCTGAGAGAAGTCAAACTGAGGAGAAGGTGGATGAGGATTCAGATGAGGATCACTGAGAATCAGATCATCAGCTGAGCCTGAAGCTTGACTGACACAAATGGATTACTGGGAGTAGAGATGTCCCTGTAGTAATTATATAGCAGGAGAGCTATGGCACAAGACGAGGAGGAGATTATTCATCTATCCATCCCCATCACATCTGCACACACATGCATGCAGACACACACTCAGTAGGTGGTTAATGTCGACTTTGCATTTTAGAGTTTTCCGGCACTCTCCGAGTGAAAATTGTTCAGATAGTTGCCCGTTTCATTTTGTTTTTACCGTCTGCACATCGAGCACGAGTCAGGACCCGTCCACTTTAATGAAGGCATTGTGCCAAGGCAGTGCATCAGGAGGGGGAAAATGGAGGCAGGCGAAGGTGACTTTTCCATCTGCCTCCCAGCAGTCTGATCAGAGTCACGTTCCCAAGTGCAGCTGGGATTTTCTGATACCCCCTGGTGAATGAACACCGAGTGACAGGTCAGCCAGATGCATGAGCAGATATGGCTCCTAGTTAATGGAGGGGGCGTGTATATTTTAAAGCTCCTGGTGACTGGAAATGACCCCACATGAAGCTTCAGCCTTAGCATCTGGCTGCTCAGGGTTTCATGCGGATGTAGCTTCTGGATTTGCACTGCAAGCTTGCGTGAAGGAGCTTACGTTGATCAGAACCCACCAATCTCATATGGGCTAGCGAGTTTGGCTAGCGCCCTCTGTAGGACAACCTGCCTGCTCACAGGAAAGACTCTCACTACTCCACACTGTTCTATTAAAACAGAGAAGGATACGGTAGGTGGAAGTCCTGCCCACGTCTCAGTGGTTTTGTTGACACTAAAATGCGTTGCAAGGGAAGCTGGCATAAAAATTCAACTACAAAAATTTTATTTGAGTCACGTCAAATGAATGAATCATCTTGGATAGCTGCACGTCAGGATGAACGTGGAGCCAATGCCAAAGCTCTCCGTCCAACACCAAAGTTCTCCGTCAGAGACAGCATTGGTCTGCTTCCCCCATGCTGACACTGAAGCTCTCTGTCAGCCACAGCTTCGGTCTGCTTCCCCCATGCTGACACTGAAGCTCTCTGTCAGCCACAGCTTCGGTCTGCTTCCCCCATGCTGACACTGA
>JAACJT020023130.1:0-25757 GCA_009936485.2 Gymnarchus niloticus | reverse complement strand
TTTATTACAATGTTTCAATAGTGATGGTGTCTGAACACCACGCATGAAGTATCTAGCAGAAGATCAGTCATTTATTACAATGTTTCAATAGTGATGGTGTCTGAACACCACGCATGAAGTATCTAGCAGAAGATCAGTCATTTATTACAATGTTTCAATAGTGATGGTGTCTGAACACCACGCATGAAGTATCTAGCAGAAGATCAGTCATTTATTACAATGTTTCAACAGTGATGGTGTCTGAACACCATGCATGAAGTATCCAGCCGAGGTGCTTTGGAGCGCATGTGGATGTGGCGGCGGGATAAAGCCTGAATCTTAGAAAGTGCGGGGTCTGCTGCTTGGATCATCTGCCCAGAAATGTTTCTGCTCCCAGTTTTTTGCTTTTTATCTGGGACCATCGCGGCACCCTCTCTGACGGCGGAGCAGATGAACCTGGGGATGGTAAGTCAGTCCAGGATAACGTGAAAATGCCTATTTGCGCTTTCTGGGTTTGTGTCCTCGTCTGTGCTATAATGCCAATATGCTGTACTGTACAACACGCCTTGCTCATATCCATTGGAATTTATTGCAGTTTGTAATCTGTTGGTTTTGCGTAGATGCTCCGGGTCCGATTTACATCCGTTCCGATATTTAATACCAGCTGATTCGTGTTCTACACAACATCCATAAAAGACTTTATCATCTTTTGCTTTTCTGATTAAATGAACAGATAAACCGCTTAATCTTACACACTTTTTGTGCATGACTTGCATTTTTTAATTTTTTTTTTTCAAATTTAGACATAGTTAGAAACGCAAATACATCGAGTAGATAAGGCAGAGGGATATTTCAAATTGCCTGTTATACTACAGGCTTTACAAAATAATACTTTAAAGCAGAGCTAATTCAGATTACAGTTGGGGAGTTTAAGATGAAGCTAAGTAAATAGTCTCAATAAGGATGCAAATAATTGAGGTGAAAGCATCATAAATTTGCATAAATCAAAGGCATTCACGCTGAGTTTGATAAGAGTGATTGTGCAACAGCTCATCAGTCATGGAACAGAAATGCAGAAGGCATTTTGATATGGGATGCGCACAGCAGCAAGTCATGCTTTGGTTATTCGGCTATGAAGAACTGAGTAGTTAGCTGAGGCGTACCAACTTGGTTTCACATACTGAGTTTAAATGCACCTGTCAAATGAATAACATAATTTCATCCATGATCCAGCCTCTTATACTGTGCAGGCTGGTTTGGATGCTATTCTGGGTAGCATTGGGCACAAGGAAGGGGCAGGGGCAGTTTTTGGTGCTGGTAAGGGCTGGCTAGTGCCCCCCCCCAACAGTTTTTCCCCAATATATGCCATCCGTGTACAATACACAGTATATTCCCCAGGACCACAGTGCAACATACAGAAAAAAAATGACACAAGTTGGTCGAGGGTTAAAAATACTGTGACAAGCAGGAGGCGGAGACATCTTACTTTTAACCAAGGCACTTTTAATGAAGGTGGCCAGCAACTCAAAGCACCCACAACTACACCCCCTCTATCGACACTGTTCACTGCACAGCTTGGACAATAGAGCACAGTCCTCAATCTAACACACAGTACACAACAACACATTACAATACATGGCAACACAACACTAACACGCTATTTACAACAAGCGTATTTTACACTATATACAAGCCCCAGTGCATGCCGGGGGCACCCTAAAGGTGCTCCTACATAGTCCCCCGCTTATGGGTCAGTCGCCCTGGCGACTTCAAATGCTTCTCACAAAGTCCCACAAGCCAGTGGCAGCGGACACGGGTCCCCGAAACCATCAAGGGCCACAGTGCCGGGGGTGCTGACCAGCCTCTCCACACCGGGTGCCTCCTGTTGCCTCCAGCTGGTCCCACCATAGCTCTGCAGACGTGGCTGGACTGGCGACTCTGGCTGGTTGTCCGGCTCCTTCCTCGTTGTGCCACCACCAGTCATCTCCGGTAAATCCAGCCACTCCAGTCCTTCCGCTAGGTTTTTCTTTGCCACACCCTTCTGGTCTGCCTACAGTGACCGCTCTGCCGGGCAGTCGCCATCTCTGTGCTGAGGCAGGGGGTCCCTCGTCTGGGCCACCCCCGACACCGTTGATGTGCCGGGCTGGTTGCTGCACCACTCATGCCTTCCTCGCAGGCTGCTGCTGCTCAAACCAGTGCTATAAGGCAGCTCGCAGCACCCAAAGTTGGCTGGGTGCCTCCGGCTCCATCTCATAGATGACCGGCGGAGCATTTCCCCTTAGCACCAGCCCCAGCTGCACCACCATGAGCTCTGGTGACCACCCAAGGTAGTGCACTACCATCTCCAGCTGCACCTCAAACAGCTCTCGCGGCACACTGCCGCTGTACCTTGTCAAAACCACCAGTGTGGTTGCTGGTCCTCCATCCATGGCAGCTCCACGTCTGTCGCCCAGACAGTCGACAGAACTTCCACTGTCAGCAGCGTTTGGGGGTACTTGGTGGGAATGGGGGTGCCACCTCCTCTTCCTCATAGAAATCCCCACTCTAGCTTGCCGGCAGATCTGCGTAGTGCCCCGTCAACACTCTGGTGTCAGTTCTGGTTCCGGAGATTTTGCTCCGTCGGCTTACTACGCTTTCTCGGCACAATGTTGTCGGACCAACTTTCACTCTTCGGGAACAAATACTCAGCGCCGAACAGCCTTCCGATCGTGGAGAACATCTTCTCCAGAACGGCTTCCATGTCTGTGCTCTCCACTTCTTGTCTTCTAGGTTCGGGAGGTCTGTTAACCGTTCCACTTGTGACACCAACGTGACAAGCAGGAGGTGGACACATCATACTCTTAACAAGGCGCTTTTACTAAAGGCAACTAGCAGCTCAAAGCAGCCACAACAATGCCCCTCTACCAACACTGTTCACCGTACAGCCTGGAGGTTAGCCTCGCTAGCCCCCACACACAAACATCATGACAATAGAACACAGTCATTAATCTAACACACTGTACACTGCAAAACTTTATAATACATGACAACACAACACGACACTATGCATGCTAATTACAACACATATGTTTAACACTATTTACACTATCTAATCGCCCCAGTTCACACACCCTAAGGGAGGGGCTGGCTTGTGTCAATACGGGTAGTCATTAACGGGCAGGGCCGAACCAGGCAATCCGAGATAATCATCGATCCAGAATGGGAATCCAAAGATGTGATGATTGAAGGGGCAGGCATCATAATCCGCAAACGGGTGGTCAGTCTGATCAGGAACCGAACAGAAAAACGTCAGGCAAGAACAGAGCAAAAGATGAGAAGCGATCCAAAGTCATACTGTTAGACGCTATCCGAAATCAGCGCTCAGTAAGTGGCTCGATACATGCACAAAGAACTTGCCACTGCCTGCGGGAGTGTGAGCTTTACACAGGGTGTTTGAATCTAATAATAAGTCACTTAGATTTTTTAGGTCGTGGTGTTTATCACACAACATGGGCAAGAGAAGGAAAAACAAAGAGCTATCTTAAGAGGAATGAAAGAAGGTGATAGCCAAGTACGGTCAAGACAGGGGCTATAATACCATTTACAAACAGCTTTGTGTTCCTGTGACCATGATTGCTAATATCATCATGCACTTTAAGCTTCATGATGTCACATCCTCAGCCAGCCAACCACTTCCAGTTCATCACAGACCCCCTTCTCTGGAATACTAATACATGAACTGTGCCGGAGTCCCTGAAAGCCAGAAACAGCCCTTAAAGCCTCACAAACCCTCTTCATGTTGTGAGCTGTTGTGTTTTCCCCAACCATTACTGAGTGGGTTCTAAGTACTTCTGTTCTACTGTGCATGATCCTTGTTTGTTCTTTGATTCTTGTTTTTGCCTTCTTACTGGTTCTGGTTGCTGTGCATTTGATATTCTGGTTCGTTGAATCGTTTTGTCTGTGACCCCAACCATGTTTCTGGATTACCCTTTGGATTTGGAAGTATCAACCTATTTTGGCTTTGACCCTGCCTGTCCATCGACTCCAATTAAATTATTCAGTATCTGCGCTTGGATCCTCCATGTGATCGTTACACATGAGACCACAGCCATGCTCAGTGGATGTAGCTACGAGGAAAATTCACTCCAGATTGAACAAAAAGATACTTCGAATGGTTGAGAAAGAACCAAGGAAAATTTAAAAACAGATTCAAGCTAACTTCCAAGTTCTGAGTTGCCCTATCCATCGTTGCCTGAATGAAGTGGGCCCTATGGTAGAAGATTCAAGAAGACGGCACTTCTGAATGATAGACACAAAAAAGTCTGACTGGAGTTTGCTAGAATGCATGCTGACAGTCTTACTGGGAGAATGTATTTTGGACAGATGAAACAAAGTTAGCTTTTTGGTAAGGCACGGCAGCTGTATGTTCACTGAAGACAATGCTTTCAAGGAAACGATCGCCATCCCTGCTGTGAAACATGGAGGGGGCTCAGTAATGTCATGGGGTTGCTGTGTTGCTTCTGGCGCTAGGTGCTTTGAATGTGTGCAGGGCATAATGAAGTCAGATGGTTATCAAAGCGTTCTACAGTGAAACATATTGTCCAGTGCTAGAAAGTGTACTCTCAGTTGTAGGTTAATGACCCAAAACATACATTTAATCAAACCCAAGAATGGTTAGAAAGAAAACACTGGACTGTTCTGAAGTGGCCTTCTATGAGTCTTGATATACATCCAACGGAGCATCTGTGGAAACAGGTAAAACTCGCAGTTAGGAGATGGAGTCCATTTAACTTACGAGAACTGGAGCAGTTTTCAGGAGAAGAGTAGGCCAGACTGGCAGATGAGGGGCATAGAAGTCTAATTCAGAGCTACAGAAAGCACTTAATTGGTGTTATTGACTCAAAAGGGAGTGCCACAAAATATTAGGTTTGGACGCCCGATATCTTTGTCAATATCATATCCATTTGTTTTACTTCAAATATGTTAAGCCATAAATAATAAGTGTCTGCTGTATGGAATACAGGATGTTGGATGCCAATTGCTTTTGCAGTTTTAATTTATCTCGTGAAAAATTGAGTCGTTTCTTAGAGAACTGGAAAAGCACGAATTTTGGCCACGCCTGTAGAACTGAATTTACCGCGGTCTTGAATCAGAGTCTGTGGGTCATTGAAACATTGTTTGTTTACTGTGCTACTGGAAAACTAATGTCACGCCGTGGACACAGAAAACTAACGTAGCGTCAATATATGTCTGAATAACCTTTTATTCTTTTTCTGTCATTCCTGACATTATGACTTAGAAATGGGTAAAAAGACCCTTTTTTGTGATTTGGTATTCTTTATGATGAACGGCAACATGTGCTCTTAGGCCTGTATTCTCCCGTGGACTTCAGCCAGAACAGGACACAGCCCGTTGTTATTCCTTTAAGCATATTCTGCCAACTGACTTAAGTGCGTACTCCCATGGCTTGAGGTGAGATACACACTTTAGGTGGAGTGAGGTCAAAATGTGGGAGCGTTACATGTTCATGCTCTTTACATGCGTTTTTCCCCAACTTACGTCGATTTACATTTATGTGTCCTGTCACCTGTAATTAAGTGACACCATCTAGAAAAACGTGATTTTGTACTTCTTCCTTCAAGTAACGACTGGTGTGTTAAATTAAATGTTTACACGGCCAAAACCTTCAACGCACACATGACTTGTTAAAAAGCCGTTTGAGCTGATCGAATTATTCATTTAATTTGAAATGTGTAGGGAAATGCGGAACAAATCACATCCGGTATTGGTCTAAAACGGGACACAGTATTTTAACTTTGAGTATAGGATTTAAATTCCTGATGGGAGAATACAGACCTTAGTCTATATGTACTTCATATATGTATCCGTGTATGTATGTATACGTGTATTTTCCTTAGGACACTTTCAAGGTTTACTATTATCGTGTGGCATTATCCCCAGTTGGAATATTGGGGTAGTTTGCATAAAGTCACCTCAAGGCAACAGGATGATTAGACTGTACAGTTGGTGAGAGAGTCTCTGGTAAGGTTATTCCTGCAAGTGGCCCTTTGTCACACACTTCATTTAGTGATTAGTGTGTGCGAGAGTGAGAGAGAGAGACAGAGTGCTTTGTCCTGTACTGCCTCACGTGACATGAACACTGGTGGGTGACCCTGAGAACACGGCACGAGTTACCGCTCCTGTCAACCTACTTGTCATATTTACCCCAATGAACAGAAAACACGTTATTGTTCTGCTAGGCCTGTTAAAGTGTGGGAATTGAAAAATACTCTGTTTTTAGGCAACCGGCCTATATATATATATATATATATATATATATATATTTTTTTTTTTTTGCTGTTTACCTCTGCTTATTTAATCCCAGCTAAGACCTGTGGGCCTTACGTGGGGGAAGGATTAGAAGCAACTACAGATCTTGCCAGAGTCACTATGAGAAGTATAATATCCCCCATCGATGGCCATAAAGTGACACAGAAGAACTCTTACAGCATCAGACAGGTGTAAAAATTCACCTCTTGCAAGGTGAAGGCTCCTTCTTTGGAAAACTCATTCGTTCTTCATCTGGGGAAATGAAAAAAGATTTAGGCCTATAAGCATCTGCAACGGTTGAAAATGTTTCCATGGGAAAACATGAATTTTTTATAAAAATATGGCCTATGATGTGACAAAGGACATCAGCAAATCTAGCTCCCACTTCTTCCCTATTCACTTTTTGTATTTTTCAATCTTTTGGACTTGATCCTGGCTGCATTTCTGCACTGCTTTACCATGTCCGCTCAGATTAGGCTCTAATCAAGGCCTCTGCAGCCTCCATGAGGGAACTGCGGAATGGACTGCACACCTTATCTAGAAGTCAGGAATAGAAAGATGAATGCAGATGCTGGATCTTTACCACGTGGGCAGCTTTGAGAACCTAAATTTCTTCGGTAGGTTGTGGGTACTGCATGAAGAAAGGCCCATTAGAAAGACAAATACACGGTTCCAAAACAACAAAAATTTGACCGTGAGTTAAGTGTGATTCTATAATTTTGAGGAACATTTCTTCTCCTAGTGCAGTTATCTCCTAGAGAGGCACCTAGATTATTGGAACGTTTCACTGATTATTCTGCGAAACTTGGTAAAGACCTAACAGATTAAAATGTTAAAGTGCTCTTTGTAGCTAATACATTTTTTTGAAAAATATTCATTTAGCATATGGTAATTGATTATAACCATCAAAGTATTTATTTATCGGGGGGATTGTAATAGAAATGCTGTAAGTGGCAATTGTTATTATCTAGGGGAATATAATTTGAAAATGACAGCAGCAAAAATGATTGCTATTCGGTCATAACTGATGAGGGTAGCTATTAAAAATGCATGTTTTTGAGGAAGGAAGTTTATGTTAAACTTGTCAGTTTGTAATGCTGCATTTACAGTACATTATTACCAACAAACGTGACAATATACAGTACTGTTTAAAATATTGTAACTGGTGAGAAACATTTTTGTTTTTGAAAGATTTTTTTTATTATTAAATTTAAATTGATCAGAAATACAGTCTAGACATTGTTAATATACATAGGTCTACAAAGGCCCATTTTCAGCAACCATCACTCCTGTGTTCCAGTGGCATATTGTGCTAGCAAATCCTAAATTATCACGTTAAAAGGCTCATTCATTATAGAAAACCCTTGCACAAGTATGTTAATATAGCTGACAACCTGAAATAAAAGTGGATTTTTTGGGGGGTACTTGAGTATCCAGAGTATCAGCATTTGTGAGTTTGATTAGTCTTACAATGACCTGAAAGAATGAGCTTTCTTCAGAGATTCATTAGTCTATTGCTCTTTCGTGTGATGTAGGTTGTTCCATGAGAGAAATTGCCAAGAAACTGAAACTATCTCACAAAGGTGTTGACTGCTTCCTTCTCTTTGACGAGAAAAAAAACCTCTGGGGGTCCAAGGTCAACTGGGCACCCAACCCATTGGGCATGCTAACATTATACAGAGCCTGGAAAGGTATATGAATGATATACTGTATATTCAAAGAGCAAGTTATAGTCAAGTTAATCATCTGCAAACCGGGTCATCATTCTGATCTTTGAGGATCCTGTTTGCAGCCACGTTGATGATGACGCACCTGGATCAACCACTCCTAAGTTGGATGGTGCCCATGGTGGACCAGAGACCATAGAAGGACAGAATGGATGGTTGCGCCTCGCTGGCAGCACAGAGGACCACACAGGCATTTTCAGCAGGACTAGCAGGCAAAATTAGTATGCAATGCAATAAGGTACAGGTAAACTAAAGCAGTTAATCTTTAAGCGTAATCTAAAGATTGAGACCAACTCGGCATCCCATACATAGGCTCAAAGACTGATCCATAATCTAGGGGCCCTGTAACTAAACTATTCATTAATTAGTTCCATCAAGTAGGCAGGTGGTTGACCTTTAAGTGCTTTATAGGTAAGAAGAGCTACTTTGAAATTAGTCCTAAACCAGACCTGAAGCCAGTGGAGAGATTCGAGAACTAGGGCTCTATTTTGACGATCTAATGCAAAACATAAAGTGCAAGGCGCAGGTAACATTTGTGAGCATGTCCAAATTCATTTTGCTATTTTGACGGTGGAAAAAACAGACTTTGCAGCAGCACAAGGCGCAAAAAGGTTGTCCTAACTCTCTTAATTATTCAGAGGTGTGTTTTGGGCGTAACATGCAATAAGCCAATCAGAATGGCACGTCACCTCTCCGTTATGGCGGATCGCTATTATAATGGCACGTTTACCTGGCTAACCAGATCGGTTTTCGGCCAAAGAAACGGATGGGCTCGTGCGAGAAGTGAAAAGGCGGGAGCAAATCACTTACGGAAGCACCACTGGTTCACCTAACCCTGTTGAGGTGAAGCAGGCGTGGTAATATGGAGAGGCATTTATCTCAAAACGATTTCTTCTGGCTGCTGCATTCGGAATGTGCTGTATAGTGTTTTTGTTTGTTGTGTACTTCCTAACAACAGAACATTACATTAATCTAGTCTGCTGTACACAAAAGCATGCATTAGTTTCTCAGCATCTTGATTAGTGTGAAATTGCCTAAGCTTCTGTAAGAAACATGCCTTAATACTGCGTCAACGTATCATTTGAATGAGAGGCTAGTGTCTAAAATGATGCCCAGATTATGGGCTGAACTCTTAATGCGGCACCTCAATGTCAAGAGCAGAGATTATATTAGACCTGTCTGGCTTATTGCCTTTAAACAGTAAAACCTCAGTTTATTCTATGTTCCGTGACAGGGATTTTTCAGTCATCCAAGCCCTCACTTTATTAAAGCAGTTAGCCAAAGTAACAGTAGAGAAGGTATCATTAGATATAGCTGAAATATAGATTTAGATGTCATGAGCATGAGTATGATAGGTGACATTATGTCTTCTTATTATACTAACCAGGATAAAGAGATAAGTGGGAGATCCCGATGCACAACTGTGCAGGACCATAAAAACATTAGAGTCTCCAATTTGAGAAACAGATACCTCTCAGGTCATCAGCTGGCAGCTTCATTAAGTAGTGCCCACGAAACGCCAGTCCCATCTTCAATAGTGAAGAAGCAACTCTGAGATACTGGCCTTCTTGGTAGAGTTGCTAAGAAAAATCGATATCTGAGACTGGTCAATAAAAGGACAGGATTAAAATGGGCAGATGAACACAGAAATTGAACTGTGGGGCACTGGGAAAAAGTGTTATGGACAGACGTAACTAAGTTTGAGGTGTTTGGATCACAGCGACCATTCGTGATGTGCGGAACAAATGAAAAGATTGCTGGATGAGTGCACGATGGCATCATTCAAGCAAGGTGGAGGAAATGTGATGGTCTGGGGGTGATGTGGACTGCAGTGCTGGCAAAATGGGCAATTTGTGCCATGCAAAAGGAATGCTAAAGAATAAAGGCTATCACACCATTTTGCTAAGCCATGCAAAACCATACCCTATGCATACATGTCAACCTAGCCACACTCAAAATAGCAAGATCACAATTAAAAAACCAATATAGCATAATGAAGCATATAAAAAACCGTGAGATTGATGAAATTTGTGCAAGTGAGGCATCGGTTGCAGCGACAAAATTGTCTGAACAGGGAGGGAACTCGTATAAGGTGGCTGCTATCATCAAAAACCGTGAGTCTGACCGGGAAATCGTGAGACTTGACATATTCTGTCTGTGTAGCCAATTTCATCCAACAGCAGGACAATGATCTAAAGCACTGCTGAAAATTATGCAAGACTTATTTTCGGGAAGAAGCAGTTAGTTGTTTTACTGTCTATAATGGATTGGCTAGTTCAGTCAGCGGATCTCGACCTTATCGAGCTGTTGTGGGAGCAGCTTGACCGTATGATGCAAAAAAGGGCCTCAAGCCAGTCCAACTTCTGGGAAGTGCTTCAGGAAGCACTGGATGGAATTTCTGTAGATGACCTCCACAAATTTACAGCTAGAATGCCGAAGGTCTGCAAAGCTGTAATTGGGGCAAATGGTGGATTCTTTGATGAAAGCAAAGTTGATGAAAGCACAAGATTGGAAGTGGAAATGAATCATTTCTAATTTTCTGAATGTCTTGACTATATTTTTTATTCACTTTGCAACATATTTGATGAATAATTGCATGAGTGTTTATGGAAAGCATGAAATTCCAAGTCTTTGAGTGGTATTGTACATCCAAATTTCATCGAGACATCGAAAGTAATTTTTTATTGTACTTGACAAATTGTGGTGCTGCATTGTAATGAAAACAAGTTAATTTACATTTCTGTTTGTCCATAAACATTTAGTGAAAATGTTTTAGTTTGCTACAAACTAATTAGTCAAAATGGAGTAGAACAGCCTGCCTGTGAAATTGGAACAGTGCCGTTATATGGAGCTTATTGAGCAGTTTCCTTTTCCCCATCCATTAATCCTCAGAAGAGATGTCTCCAGTACGCAGCTTTGACTTGTTGCTTAGATTGGTGAATGGCATGATGTTTTTCTACAGCATTTATGAAAAGTAGACCCTCAGCCTCCTCCATGACCCTGGTCAGGATGCGTAGATAAAAGATGGATGGATGGATGGATGGATGGATGGATGGATGGATGGATGAAAAGTATGCAGTAATGTTCGTTTGCTCCAAAATTCGTCTAATCTGGTAAAGCTTCCAGAAGACATATAATTTTTCAAAGTAAATGTATGTGTACCATCAATCTGTCTCACCCTCCAGTGTCTGTGACCCCAATTTCCACATGCAATGTGTTTGTGCCGTTCATCCTGGACCTGGTCATCTTATATGTTACCCTTATTCTGGATTTTTATTAAATACCTAAGGTATGCTAGTCACTTGCCAACAGCTATTGCAGAATTTGTCATGCTTTCATCAAATTAAGCAAAAATATTTTTTGTGACTATAACTGCAGAGTTCTTTTAACTATAAAAGAGTTTTGAGTTTATTAAAAACAAAACTCAGGATCTTGCAATTAATTATGAAGTCAGAAATAATGACAAACCCTACTGTTTTCATTTCCTTGTGAGGTCAAATAATTGACATATGTAGTAATGATCCATGAATCTAATTTACTGGTGGTCATTGTCCTTCAGACTGTTCGTCTTTAACACCTTGTGTTTCTTAGTTCGTAACTTCCTATTTCTGTCAGAGCAAATAGACACATTCACACATATAACAATCTAGAAGTTCCATAAGGAGACATGCAAGATGATAAAAGCATTTACGCATTAATTCCTACATTACCATCAGTAAACATTCTCATTTACACATTAATTTACGCATTAATAACTCTCATTTACGCATTAATTCCTACATGATCATCAGTAAACATCCTCATAGATCTAAAACGTTATTTAACACTTTAAACTCGGTTATTAACCCTTGTGTTTCCCTTGATGTTTAAGTATCCACTAGTGAGATGTTTTTGAAGTTTTTTACTGATAAAATTGAAAACATTAAATGTCTGTTTAGTCCCCCTTCATTTGACACCTCGACTATTTGCCCAGTGGTTACAGCCACCTTTGACCAATTCCATCAGGTTTCTTTTGTTGACCTAAGGGACAAGAAACCCACAATGTCCCCCCATGATGTGGTCCCCTCACACATCATAAAAGACACTTTTGACACAATTGGCCCTGGTATTCGAGTTATTATTAACTCTTGCCTTGCCTCTGGTTTTGTTCCCACATGCATTAAGCATGCCGTTGTTCAGCCCTTGCTCAAAAAACAGAGCCTTGACGTGGATTGTCCAAAAAATTACAGAAAAAGTAGTTCATTCACAATGGTTACCATTTTTGAATTCTGTTGAGATACTGGATGCCTTTCAGTCAGGTTTCAGAGCCATTCATAGCACTGAAACAGCTTTCTTAAAGGTGACAAATGATTTACTACTCTCATTGGATTCAGGTGATATTGCAGTTTTGATTTTATTAGACCTTAGTGCTGCTTTTTATACCGTGGATCATAACATCCTTTTAGCACACCTTGAACAGTGGGTTGGCATTAAGGGCACAGGTCTTCAATGATTTAACTCATACCGTAAACACAGGACATTCTCAGTATCTTTAGGCCAGTTTTTTTCATCTTCTGCTTTTGTCTCTTATGGAGTTCCTCAGGCGTCTGTTCTGGGACCAGTTCAGTTTTGTCTCTATTTGCTCCCACTTAGAAATGTCATTAAGAAATTTAACATCTCCATCCATTTTTACGCTGATGATTCTCAGTTGTATCTCCCACTAAAATCCACTGAGTCCCTACAGGCCCTTCATGACTGTTTGGAGGATATCAAAGGTTGGATGGCAAGTAAATTCCTCCAGCTTAATGATAAGACTGAGGTTATCATCTTTGGTTCTTCTACATTCAGAACTTCTCTTGCTAGCATTTTGGGCCACCTCACCTCTTATGTCAAGCCACATGCTAAAAACCTGGGTGTTATCTTTGATTCCGAGCTTTGTTTTGATGAGCAAATTTCTGTCGTTAAGACTAGCTTGCACCAGTTAAGAATTATCGCCAAACTCAAATCCTTTCTGTCATACCATGACTTGGAAAAGGTCATTCACGCTATTATTACATCACAGTTTGATTATGGTAATTCCCTTTATTTAGGTCTCCTCCAGTCGCTACTATCACATCTACATGTGGTCCGGAATGGAGCGGCAAGACTGGTACTAAAAAGGAGGAGCGTATTACTCCAGTTCTGGCCTCACTTCACTGGCTTCCTGTTCATTTTAGAATTCAATTTAAGATTTTACTGATGTTTTTTAAGGCTCTTAATGGGCAGGCTCCATCTTATATTACTGACCTCATTCAGTCTCACTCAGCCTCCGGGTCTCTTACACCTAGCCCCAGATCCCTGCTACGTGTCCCTCGATCTCGCCTTAAACAAAAAGGTGATATAGGGCCTTTGGAGTCGCTGCTCCACGTTTGTGGAACCAGCTGCCAGCTGATATAAGAAGAGCTCCTACCATCACTGCTTTTAAATCAAGACTGAAAACACATTTGTATTCCATGGCCGCCTCGGCCTATTAATGTTGAAATTGTTTTATTTTTTGTAACTTTGTGATAGGCGTTTGCCGTTCTCTGGCTGTTCTATGTTAATGTGTTTTCTCCTCTGTACCTTTTTACTGTATTTGTGCACATACATCTGTTATCTCTTTTGTATTTTCTACAGCACTTTGGTCAGTGAAAACTGTGCTTAAATGTGCTTTATAAATAAATTGCACTTACTTACATTAGAGTGGATAGAAAAAAAAAAACCACCCACTTTAACAATTTTCACATTTTGTTAACCTAAAGCCTAGAGTTAAAATATTTTTTTTTTCCTTTTAATCTACACAGGATACTGAACAATTTCATAATAAAAAACAATTGTTATAATTCCCTTACACTAATTAAAAATGCAACAGCTACGTTTGATAAGTATGCACACTCTATAGCATTGTTTAAATTATCACAGAAGTAACAGATTGCCTTCATTCTGCAAATAACTTCACGACTTAAAAAGTAACTGTTTACTTGGGTGTTTCAGATTGCAAGAGCAGTCACCAGGTCACACGCAAAGAAAGAAGCATGAGCTCCACGGACCTTCTGAAACAAGTCTGTGAAAAAGCTGTGGAAAGGTGCCCATTAGGAGAGCGGTGTAAAAGAATTCATAGGCTTTGAAGATACCTTGAAGAAAGTAAAGTCAATCATTTTTTGAAAAGTAGAAATTGCATAGCTGCAGCAATAACTAGGCCATCCATCAGAGAGGTCACCAGGAATCCGCGATTATGGCCTTGATCACTTGTGTGTACATGAAAAAATACAAGTTTTTACACACATATTGACAAAACACACATAGAATATCTTATATTCCATTCATCCATCCATCCATCCATCCATCTATCCATCCATTTTCCACAGCCTAGTTTGGATCCAGATCACGGTGGAAGCTGTGTAAGCAGAGATGCCCAAAGCTCCCTCTCTCCAGCTACCTCCTCCATCTCTCCCGGGGGAAAACTGAGGCATTCCCAGGCCACCTGAGACCACAACAGAGCAATACAATACAATACATGACTGCTGATGCTTGATCGATCCTCCTGACAATCTCCCACTAAAGTTGGAACACACCCTCCAGTCCCCTTTCTTAAAGATAGGAACCACCACCCCAGTCTCCCAGTCCAGGGGCATTGTCCTAGACCTCCATGCAATGCTAAAAACACGTGTCAGTCAAGACAGCCCAACAACATACAGAGCCTTAAAGAACTCAGGATGAATCTCATCCAGCCCCGAACCCTGCCATCGAAGAGTTTCTTGACTACCTTAGTGATCTTGGGGGTGATGTCCCCTATTTTTTCAATTTGAAAGTGGTAACCCTACTGATGGCCTATCAATTGTCACTCTTACAAGGTGCAGGCTTTTGGAAAACTGCCTTTGACAGAGCAGCACATTTTTTCATGTTTTAGGTTAGAAATCTTTGCTCCTCTCTTCCAAAGTAATGTCTCGGTGCGATTTGCTCCCAAATCCACACCATCCACGGTGGGTCAGCCTTAAGCACTCCTGATCCAAATTAAATGGTATAAGTTTTCGAGACTTGTGCCAACTACAACTTCCACTCTTCCTTTCTGAAATTTCTGTAATTTTTTTATAATGATTAACTTTTTTTTTTTTTCCATATTTCAGGTGAAGTTTTCATCACCGATATGAACACTGTATCATAAGGAGACTTAACACCAGAACATTTATTATTGATTATTATTATTATTATTGATGTGTGTGCTTTAGTCAGAGAGAGTAGCTAATTAGCAAGGGAGAGCAAACGATATCATTTTACAATGTGATATATGATCCTGGCGATGTTTTGGGACATGGAGATCGCTGCGGCTTTTTCTTTCTCTGCAATATCTTTTGAGACAATTTCCACATTACGGTGATTTTACATAAATGCTATGTGCTTTTTGTTTCTTCTGTCGTCATGCTTACTGGACTACTTTCATTATTTATGTGACTTTATTCAGACATTTCCATTGTGTCTTCAGCAAGCGTCAACATCAAAGTCATGCTTATTGTTTCTTCTTTGAGCTGTACCACATCACTGTTTCTTCCTGTGGATTTTAGATTTGATTCACACTATCGATGAAAATTCTACGTTCCACGTCTTATTTTCGGCCGAAATCGCTATGTTCATTCCCCCTTTACGACAGCGTTTAAGTTCGCATTGCCTGTTTTGCAAGCCTGCTTTCATTCTGAAATTATGCACTGGGGGTGGTACATTTTAGTTGATGGGAGAATGCGCACAGAGGCAGCATGCACAAAAAGATACGTGGAAAAAAATGTAAGCGATGGGAGAATTGGGCTCCATATGGCAAAACCTTATTAATTAGTGAAGTTGGCTAATTCAGCCACACCCATTGATGGCCATACAATGTCTAGCAAGAAACACTGACAGCAAAATGGGTCGTACCAAAGAGGACAGTGGAATCATAGAATGCTATCATTCCAACGTGTCGGTTTCTCAAATTTCCTGGTTAATTGCAAGTTGATTGCGTAGCAGAAATAGTAAGCAACAAGAGCTCATTTGTGAAGTAGTAGAACACACAGAAAGACCAAGGTCACTATTGTTATGGCTGAACGGCAACAAATCTCACTAACAATGTTTCAGCATCTAAAGGAAAGCCTTCCCAGAAGAGTTGGGCCTGTTATAGCAGCAAAGAGAGGGACAACAAGGTTCATATTTATACCTTAGGTTTTTGGATGATGTTACACATGCATTTATCGGCATACTTTTGGCCATGTAGTGTGTATGTAATGAGACCAGGGATTTCAAAAGCACAAAAGTAAAAATAAAATCTACCCTACAGAAGTTATTGGCATACTCATGTAGCTAAAATAATCAAGATATACTCAAAGTACAAATAGTTTGCAGGATAACTTGGATGAATCTCAGTTAACTGTAATAATGAAAACCGCAAATGATTGTTAGACACGTCCCTTGTACTACATTTGGTAGTTTTGCATTTCTCACGCAAGGTCAGTAAAACATCTTGACATGTTTAAGAGCAAGTATAATAACTACTGGAAAAATCCATTGATGGATCATTTTTAAGCAATTGGAGTTCAGTAAAACTGCAAACATTTTCTTGGCATATTGTTTCATGGAAAATTAAAAAGGGTGAAGCTGGCTTGTGACGTTAGATTCTGAGGACCAGCAAAACGTTTTTCATTGCTCCAGGGAGGCTATGGTATAATAATGAAGTCTTAACGTCCTTCTGCAACACAACAGACTTTAAACCCAAAATGCAAGCCATTGTCATCTAGTGCTGGAAGGAAGTCCTTGACACATGTTATAGCTGAAGTAATTGGATGTGCTAAAGAGAAGATAGCAGTACCCTTAACTTTTAACAAAGGCCCTACATAAATTCTTCTAGACACCTTTTTTAAGCTTCTTTTACCATGTGTAATTGCTTATGCGTTGCGTATGAAGGCATGGATACTGAAACACAGATAAAAATGTGTTATGAAGAACTTAATTAGTCCCCTTCAATGACTGCACCTTCCATTTTTAAAAAAGTAAATGAAAAATAGTTTTTATTATTGTTTTTACGTTTTAATAATTAATGTTGCTGTCACACCCCTGGTCCTTGATACGTTATTGTGAAATATCGGTGGCCCTTTTGGTTCAGTTTGTTGGCATTCTGATGCAATATATACCTTAGGTTTTGTAGTATAAATTTTATTCTCATTATTATTTTAATCATAGCACTTATATGTAGTTGAGTATATATGTTTGTGATGTTTTCAATTCTTCTAAATACCTCCATAAATAACAACCTTTGTAATAAGTGTCTTTATTTATTAGAACGCTAGGATGACCTTCCGGAAATGAAAATGAGCTATGATCGAGTTTAAATAGTACACATTTATTGGTGGTCACTATGACACACAAATGTTGCGTTTTTCTAATATTGGCTCCTCCCCTTACAAAACCAGCCAATGAGCTCTATTTGCCATTCAACTAAAGACAGAGGGATGATTCTAAGCTAAATGCTAGTTTTATTCCTTAACCAAGTCATGCATCAGCTAAGCATTATAATGCTGTCTAGAAATGACTGCTGAAATGTTACCGCATTCTGCTGCAGTACAATACCTGGCAGTTCCCTTTATTAACAATGCCTGGAATAAGTCGTCTGAGAACAAGGGAATGGCCTACTGCCTCACAAGGCGTTCTTTGGTTTTGCCGGGATACGGATCCCGTTTTCCCGTTTTCTCAGTAGCTGCTGCCCTGGCAAGTGGTTGTTTGCCGGTTTGTGATGCTATTAGCTGGACATCTTGGTGAGAGTGCACAGCAAAATCATCTCCATTCATGAGTTCCCTCTTTAGACCACCAGTATCCTAGACCTCAAGCGGGCATGATGTGCAAACTTAAAGGCAAATGCGCAAACTGCATGCCCACAGTGCCGAGCAAATGGTGCGTAAAATCATGTGACATCAGAGACACTAGTCACAGATGTGGTGATGTGGATTCTCCACTAGTTTATCCCAGGAAACCAGTGTTTTTGGTGGTCATTATGAAGGATAAGCATCACATTCTTGTAAACTGCTTTGCTGAGGGTTCCACAGTCATGTGATACGTCTACTTTTAGCTCTCGGTTCACCTGTTTGTTTTGAGAAGCGGACAGATACAAGGAAGATTAAACAGACAAGCACAGAAGGATTTTATCACAAGTAAGCCAGATTGCATCGCCTCTGTTCTTATGGACAGCTATTTATTGGTTGATTAATCTTTCCCCGGGAGGTCTTCTGTGACGTACTGTAGCCGTGCTTTGGATGCTAGATTAGACAAATTAATCTACATGAGTTTCCCCTTAGAACTTCTCTGCTGGCTAGCAATCAATGTGCCCAGTCAAGTCAGATTAAATCAAAGACATTGATATTAGCCTCTGGGGACATTAAGTGTCTAGGGCCATGATCTGTATAAACATGCATTCTGCCCCAAACTTCATCTGTTTCCACTAACCCATCTTCATTTCATCTGGCTCTGTTTTCACAGAATAAACTATTTCCTAGTAAGAGCTGCAGCTTGAACTGCAATCTTGACCTTCTCTCACAAATTACCGACGGTCAGTTTAGTCTTCACCTCAGCTAACAGATTCCGGCCATGCATCTCCTGATACCGGCTGAATTGCATATGATCTTACTGAGTTTTTTGGTTCTTTTGCTTTCTTCTGACAAATCATAATGGTCTTTCACTGCACTACTGTGCTGCTGTGTTGAGGTTTTTTATTCAAAAATGAAAAGTTATTTGTCTAATTGTAATATATAGCATTGACCTGGCCATGTTTTCCCAGAAGAGCTGCCAATATGCTGTTTCTCTGTTCAGTTTGTGAGGGGGATGATTGTGTTGGAGCTAAGGACAGCTCAGAATAGAGTCAAAAATTTCAGGTCATAAACAGGAACATTTTTCCAAATTGCGTCTCTCTGCGGTCCTTTGTGCTGTGCAAAGCGAGGATCAGAACTGCACACTCTTCATGTAGGTTTGGAGAGCAGATTCAAGGATTCCTGTGTGAATGGGCTTCGGGCACGTGTTGGAACTGCAAAGGTAGTGAAATGACAGAGTTTGCTGATGCTTTCTGAAATGTCATTCATAAGACACAATATCAAGTAAAATTTGCAAATATTTGAAAGGTGGTTATTGTAAATATTCAAGACTGATCTTTTAAGGGCAGGCTATATAATTGTTTTACATAAAACCTTTAATAGATCAATGTAATGATGTAGTCTTGGATTCAGTGGAGAGGTAGCATTTTTTATAAGTACAAGTGAGGCGAGTCACGCTGTATGAAACATCTAAGAGAGAAAAATGAAAAAGTTTGTCCTGCTAATGCAACACTCAGAGCTACAGCACTCAGGCTGAGATGAGGATAAGAAAAGATAAAAGTTCTTCTGGTGGCTTGCCTATCTTTTAAATGTAAATGAAATAGGATAATGTTATTGTCCACACAGAGCGGAACACCTTCAACAAAAATATACACGGATATGAAGGGAGTTGTGGAATGAAGTACAGGGTGGGATGCATTATTCTAACTGTTGAGGAAAAATCTGTCCTTTGTGTTTTGTGAGGCTTTCTGAGATATCACCGAACTGAGGATGACAGAAGCAATTTAGATAGATAAAGCCTTTCAGCCCCCGCAATTCTGACCAGGATAAGCGGTTAGAAGATGAATGGATACTGTAGATGGATGGATAGAAAGCCTTACAGCAAGTTTGTGGAACTGTGCAGTTCACTCAGTTCATAATGACTGCACTTGTGCAGGCCTGAAGTCTGCAGAAGGAGTTGTAGAATTGCGGGAAAGTTGTCACGAAAATCCAGCCCGAAAATATTCACACTGTGGCATGAATCCTTAAAAAGTGTGGTTTTTGGTCCTCAAAGAAAAAAAAAAGAAACTTTCAATCGGTCCTTTTTTGGAGAAACCAAAGGGCCTAAGTGCCCAGAAAGTGTATAGTCTGAAACACAAGTAAAAAATGACATTGTTTTAACTGGCTAATTTGATCACGTGACTGTTGTGTCTTGTGCCAGTGTTTTTGGTTTTTTGTGTAGTAGTAGCACTTTCTGATGGCGACTAAGTTGTGAATCATCCAAAACACACACACATACATAAAGACAGACATACGAACATGTACTGTATAACTGTATATAGGAAGTTGTCAACATGTTGTAATGCATTTATGGACTGGATTCAAGTGCGGTGTAAGACTCTTTAATGGTGGTGAGAACAGGCAAGGTCAAAATCAGAAGAGACAAGATTTCAAAAAACCAGAGAGGCATCCAAAACATAGTCGTGGTCATGGGCATATAGTGAGAATCTGGAACAAGAAAGAATTGGCAGGGATCAAACACAGGAAAACATGATGATGATGATGGTGATGATGATGATGGATCACTCAGTAATTGGGGCGTACGAATTGAATACTTCACAGCGAGGCAAGGGAACTGGAGGTAATTAAAAGGAATGGCCCGACTATCAACAGCTGAGGTCAATATTCAGGTAATGAGGAATGATGATATGTGGGGCGTGGCTGGCTGGGCGTTGACCAGGCAGGTGTTGGACATGGCTTACTTGGTGTGAGCATCACACGTGTACAAATATAAATTCAGTTTGGGAGAATTACTGGTACTCTGGAATCCACTGATGTAATTTCTCTGTACAGGTGGTCCAATTGAGCATGAAGTTTACGCAAATAACTTTCCATAAATCATAAGTCACTAGCCATCGTCTCAGAGAGTCAGAGTCACCGAGCATGCTCGTTTTCACAAAACCTCTGCTGTTAGACACTTTATTGAGGTAATTAGCTGACAAGTGTCGTAATCCATCATGTAATGTAAGCCATAATCATCCTAGGATAGAGAGAGCTGTGTGACTGTCGTTTCTGTACTGATTTGCTCCACCTGTCACTTGTTTCTAGTGGTCGTTTATGGTGATGCGTTACATTTTTATTTCAACTGTTACCCTGCCCCAAGTGTCCTTTAATGTCAGCTCTGAATTGCTCTGTATAATGTGGGAGTTTGGAATTTTTTTGTGGTTGTACCAAATGCCGGTACCAAGGTCTCTCTTGGTTTCTTTGTTCCTTCCTTAAAATTGAAATCCGTTCTCAACTTAAGGCATCATTAGTCTTGTACACAATGTGATGCTAAGTTCTACAAAAAGATATCACAGCTGCATTAAATTTTATTAAATAGCTGTCCAGATCCTGTAACCTTTTACAAAGATACGAAGAGTGTGTTTCTCCCAATATCGTAATTAAGTTCTGTCTTCTCTCTGTTTCTGGTTCCTGTTCTGTTCTTCACTCATCCGTGAGTGTGGTCCCGCAGTCTGATTCCTGACTAAATACTCCACATTAATCAACTTCTGATCCTCTCTGGAGAAAAACACATCACATCAGAAAAAAAAAACACAAGGAACATTTGGTAAATTCTATACAGTGTGACCAAACGGCCGTACATTTCTTTTATAGTTTGTATTTTGGTATCTTGGTGCAAAGGCTCATGTCATCAGCTCCATGAAACATGCTCATGAGCTTTGATTTGCAGTGTGATCTATGAAAAATATTTGGATGCTGTCTGAGGCTTTCAAACCATGTGAGACTATTAGGAAAATGTATGCACTGCTATGAAGTATCAGAGTGATCAGCCTGTGACTACATTATTTCAGAGATTAACACCTTGCCCACTCTGCAGATGATAAGAATGGGCCTTCTGGCTGAATCCCAACCCAGAAGTACCAAGTCCATGGGCTTCATATTGGGAATGGTCAGTTTTGATCAAGGCTTGGTCACATTAGGTATTTTATGGACAAGAGGAGGCTGCCTCCACTCAGAAACCTTTAGTCAGATTTTGAATTTGACTTTCCTGTTTTTAATGTCTCATTTTGGTTTCCTGGCTCCAAGTTGCCAGGAGATTCATCTCCTGGCCTGGTTCCTGTATCTTGTTTCCTGTTTACTCTTTGGATTCCTAATTCCTGTGGTCTGGCTGGTTTCATTCCCTGGTTTGATTCCTGGTACCGTCCCCAGGCTGGTTCTCATCCACTGATTATATCAATCCTTCTAACTTGAGTCCACCCTTGTCCATTTGGTTGCTTCTTTCTCATGGTGTTTTTTTTTTCCCCCAGTGGACTCAGGGACCATCTGGGAGAAGACCTGGCAGTTAAGTGGGGTGGCCTGATTTTTAGTTATGCTGGATTCATCTCTATCCTATGTTAAGTAAATAAAGTTCGTTGAATAAAGTTTCTTAAGTCTAGCATGAGAGATGCTGAACTTGACTGGGGTACCAGGCTCACAGTGAGATGCAGTTTACAGGAGATACAGCAGAGCATGATCGGAACGTAACTGTATTTAAGAACGAGGAAATGACCAGGATATGTTACTGTGTAATTTTATTAGTATAATTAACTTGCTGTTTTGACTGTTTGTTATCCTAAGTGAGAATTTTATTGGTTAATACAAGTGTACACTCAATTCATGTTAAAGATCCACAGTTCTAACCACATAATGTTGGTTTATTATTGGTGCTCCTCATAATTTGCACGTCATTGAACTTCATTCCACAGCTGAACTTGTACGACTACTCAGTGTTTTTCATATTGAAGACGTTTGGCACGGTGTCTTTGTAAGATTCTGTAGATCAGTAAGTATCTGCGTTTGTTGCAATTCGTTTCATTCCTCCTAATCTTGACACAGATCAATTTCCCATCAGTCATACACACCATTTCTGCAGAAAAAAATCACGGATGTAAATTTGTTCTATCCATCAGTTTTTACTTCTTATTTAAAGTTGACAAAATTCTAGTGAATGGAAGTTCTGGACATTAAAAGTTATCCACTGCTCCAGTTATCTATTCTGAGATAATATTAAAGAAGCTAAGAAGTTATTCCCTAACGGTCCACTCAGACCAGTCAAAAGTTGCTCAGTTCTAAGAAATAAAAATGTTCTTTGGAAGAATTTGCCTTCCCAACTGGCCAATCAGTGCTATCTGTGCGTCTTCCTGTAGGTGAGTTTTGTGTCCAGCATCTATTACCCATGTAGGGTATTAGCCAATAAAAAAAAAAAAAAAACAAAAAAAAAAAAAAAAAATTGACAGCAAATCACATGACCAATAGTTATTCTAAATGATTTGCAGCATTCTCTCTTCTCTGGTAATCAAAACAAAGCATATCACAAGCCCAACATAGAACATAAGTTAGGAATGTTAATAAAATCACATTTTTAATGCTACAGGCCCTGCCTACTGGAAGATAATCAGGATAAGAGAGGAAAAAAAGTCACAAGGACAGATAGTTTGAGTAATGAAGAATGTTTCAGCCTAATTGGCCAGAACAATGCCCATAATAAGGAGACAACTGGCACAGGATATGCAGACTATAGAGTGAACGTTAGTTTGTGATTGTCGAGAGAAAGTCAATAGCACTCTGGCTCATTAAACATGCAGTATGTAAATAATGTATAAGGGATGTAGACATAATGATGAAAAACAAAAGATGGAAAAATTAAAGCATTTCTGTACAGTAGAGTTTTTGGTATTTTATATTCTTGCATTTTCTAAAGAACATTCCATTCAAGTTATTAAGAGAAATGGGATGACCAGCAGGCAATTTTAGAGATCCTGAAGAAATATTAAAGCATATAAGCAAGAAACCAGAAATAGAGTGAAAACGAGCAGCACATCTTTGAAAGTATAGAGGACGACTCTGAGGACAGCAGTGCGAGGGGTGCCCAGCAATTGTTCATGATGTCAGAGTTACTGGGCAATAGAACAGAGAGGGTGGGAACTTTCCCCAGCCAGGACAGTGGAATCTTAGATAATGAAGAGGTACACGTCTTGCACGATAATCTAGGAGCCTACATTAACAACGAAAGGGCTTACAGGCAAATAGTCTTACAAGTAAATATTGCTGAGAGAAACAAAGGGGATAGAGATAATCCTCCACTCTCCACTATATAATTACTCAGCACTGGTATTTCAGGTTTGGAATTTGTAATTAAACTAGGAATGAAGGAGTGGTCTAGGTAGGCACAGCACCAAAGAGAGAACAGTGCTCGATGAGCCAGGGTCCTCAGTGGCAGATATTTGTGTACAATGAATTGTCCTCTGGCGACAATTGGTGGAGGGCAGGCAGATGGAAATGGCTCATTTATATATGTGGTGTGATGTGTTTTGCAAGTGTACACCAGCTAAGAAATCAAATGAATACATTTCTCCTAGCTGTGTTTGCTCAAATTCTCTAAATGAAATTACATTTTTCTCAGTTTTTCAAACATACCCACTCATAAACTTTAATATGTTTTGGGTGTTAAAATACAGAAAAATTGTTCCTGGAAAACATGGAAATTGACACAGTGTCTGTATGACCTGATTGCTCAAAAATAACTTTGCAACATTTCTTTATATTTACATATGTTTTTTTTATTCAGCAGATACATTTATATATGAGTGCGGAAAGCTTAGGCTCAGAGAGCTCAGTCAGGCAGCATCACTGGACGTGAGATTCAGTCACATGATTACACTGCTGGCCACAAGGGATGAACCCACAACCTTCTGGACACGGACACATTTTATTGTCATTTTTACAACTTAAAGCCTATGCATGTAAGGCAATTATGTATATAAAATAACTTGACCTGAAGGGATTAGTTTATTAAAGACTTAATGAAGTACAAAGTATTCTATATTATATATAATATATCTCTTTGAACTACTGGAGGAAGCGATACCTGGAAAAAAACCTGCAAAACACAGAGAGAACATGCAAACTCATACACAGCAGATCAGAGGCAAGATTTGAATCGCCAATCTTGGAAGTGCAAGGCAATTCTACTAATCTCTGTGCCCCTCTAAGTGTGCATTAAACCTTAACGTTGTTTGCTTTCAACTGTAACTGACTTTAATGGTAAGATGCTCTTCGTGTTACCTGCTATAAAGAGACTTCAAAGGCTGTCCATTCTACGTATTGAATGGATTGTCATCGTACAGCAAACACGGCGGCATGCACGTACACTGCAGCTCTGCTAGCTCAGAATCAGAATATCTTTATTGTCATTGTAACGAGTACAACGAAATTAAGGAGTGTAGCAAAATGTTTTTATTATATTTTCAAGTATAGTGGCAATAAAGTCAATTCTATTAATTTACGTATGGAATTCTCTTTGCAGGCACTAGTCTGAATAATATTAGACCCCAGTTAATTTGTATCTTTGATTTCTCGGTTTCATTTTTCTTTAATTCCATCCTGTTTTTTCACTGAGCCTCCTTCATGTAGCTTGAAACAAAAGCAAAATGTGTGCATTGGGTCTCGGCCGGCTGTTGTTTGCACGTGTGCTTTCCGCTAAATGGGCATTACACGCTGTTTGTGTTTGTATTTCTGTATGAAGTGAATTGACTATGCACAATAAACAGGGATTACAGTATTATCACAGCTCTGTGCCCTGAAGCTGACATACTGTATAAATTACTGTATACACCTATGTACGTAACCCAGTTGTCTCTGAAATAACTTGAAACTCACTAAAGTAATTGGCACCCATCATTGTTTATTCTTGATTTAACAAAATCAGACGGCGCTTTATAGTGTTGATTCAGCAAAATATTTCAAATAACACAAATGAAAATGAAATGGAGGTAAATGATGTGACCTTTAACCTGATATTTTGTTGCATAACCTTTAGAGGCAATCAATCAGAATCAGAATCAGAATCAGAATATCTTTATTGTCATTGTAACGGGTACAACGAAATTAAGTGCAGTCCCTG